>BJCO01481596.1:0-14345 GCA_018326465.1 Flaveria floridana | reverse complement strand
TGAACAAGATGAGCTAGAAGTGGTGAAGAATGACAAAGTATTAGAAACACTCACTACGGAGGAGGATGTTCTGGGACTAAGCTTCGAGACTCTGAAGTAGATCAGCAAGATGGAGATCAAGTACAAATATGATGATCAAAAGGCTGTTGTATCTTACTTCTACAACAAAATCATATCAAGAGTCAAAGAGCTTGTTGTGTTGAAGGACTGATTACAAGGATCTAAGCCTAAGGGGAGTATTGTTGGATCTAGATAGTATAGGTCTAGATTACTTTGTATAGGTTTAGAACTTTAATCAAGTCTTGTAATTAATGATTGTAACTAACCATCAGTATATATATATATGCATTAAATCTATAGGTTAACCCATATATATGTGTGTTGCTTTTTGATTGATTACATGCAAAATCAATATACTTGGTAGGAATTCTGAATTTAGCCAAGTGTAAGAAACATCTACGGATGAACAATAATGTTAATCCGTAGATATTTTTCTTACAAGACCACACCACTTAAGTTAAGATTCCTGCGGATGATCAAGTATGGCATGAAGTGAAGACTTCTACGGAAGACAAACTTCCTACGGAAGACAAAGTCATCTACAGAAGAGCAAAACTTGTGCGGAAGACAAGGCTCATGCGGAAGCTCAGAACACTACGGAAGATCAGAACACTTGTATGATTTCAAATATCAACAAGTCAAACAAGTCAACCAATCAATAACAAATCCCAAGAGATCCGGTGTTTCCTTAACCGACTCAAAGCGTCTATAAATACGAGTCCTAGGATTCACATCTTGGGGAACACAATCAAGCAATATTACGGCTGTCAATCATCATCATAATCGTGCAACCCTAGCCGCCGTCACATCAACAACAACATTATTTCGATTAACAAAAATCATTGTTCATAGTTATTTATAATTATTCTTTTGTAATCATTACTTGATAATTAATGAAATGCTTTTGAATAATTATTGTGTTCGTATTTACTGTGTAATTGTGTTTGTGTTCTTCAATATCAATTAACACAATTAAACAGCAATTAATGATAATTCCGCGATCATTAATTTGATTTTATTTTAATACTGATAATTTCTGAATTGAGATCCTTGGATTCACAATCGCCTTATCCATATCAAAATTACAGAGTTATAAACTTTGCCATAAATTTGCTTGATAGCTGGCAGGGTCTATAATTGATCGTGATCCTGATTCTAAAACACTAACCTAAGTAACCAGATGAATAAATTCAGCAACTGCAATCGTATTAAGAAATTTAGAAAACACTGGATTTTACAATCTGCTTGAGTTGAAATCCTTTCATCACCTCAAGTTCTTGCATTAACTTTAAGTCCTTGCATTAACTTCAATTTTGCCATACAATCTCAGTTAAACGATAACCTCGCATTAACTTCAATAGCAAATAGAATTATCATATCCATATCTATTGTTGTTTCATCACGAGTATGACCATATTCATCTCCAATTAGCATCTTGGTACTACCATAGGAGAAGCATGAAACAGAATCATCATGACACTAAAAAATCGGCTTAACAAATCCCATACATTAAAGGTTGTGTGAATGTACTTTTACAGAATGATTATCACAACTTGAACAATCAGAATCAGCTAGGGATACTCAAAAACATTTCTACTGACACCTAAAATACACACGTAAACAAATCATACAAACGGATTGAATGAAATTCGGGAAATCAAAAATGGTATTCGATCGCGAAGAATTGGAATGTGAGTGATAAGACTTTTGGGCGGAATTTACTTGTGATATTGACGTGTATCATAGATGTAAAGGTTTATTTAGATTAGATTATAAGATCGATATAAACAAATAATATTATTTAGTTATATAATTTGCTATTACGAAATAAAATTTTTAACAAAAAGGTTTTATTTTAGATGTTATTATATTTTAATGTAATCTATTTTCATATAGTTTTATTATATGTAATAATTTTATAGTTAATTTGTTATAGCTACTATTTGTTTAATTAAAAAAGGAAATTTAATAAATATTAATATTATTTGGATATGAAATTTGTTTTTTTTCGAATTAAATTATTCACGAGTGCCCACAAACAAGATTAAAAAATACACAAAACATTCGCTTTGTCTAAGATGACTACTTGGTTGATCACTTCATCATCAACCTTCGAAATGTTTTCTACTACGTTTTAGAGTGAGAGTGAGGAAATGGGTTGGATGACGTGGTAAATATTTAGTTGAGAACACCACCCCAACCATACGCCTCTTACAGATGGTGGATGGAGTGGAAACGCCACTCCTGGTTTTCGGTGTGACAGGTGGTTGCGTAGATGTCAGATAAACCGGGTTTTCCCAAGAACCTGGTCGAGTCCGGGTATAGGGGAGTTGAACCTTAACCGCTGTAAAAGGGTATGGGTAGGGTCTGATATGTAACCGGGTATAACTGGGTATGTTTTTTTATGTAATTTTTTGAATAAATATATATGGGCGAATAAATCCAAACTATATATAAAACATAAGAAAATGGTATTTTAAGATATCATAAAATTAAGAACAATTATGTTATTCAATGCAAAAAATACAACAACTTTTATGGGTAAAATAATATTAATAATATTATTTACATATACTCCCTCACAATTAGTTACATAATAACATTAAACTTACTAACACTGCATAAAATTTTACATTATATAGCCATATACAAAAAAAAACTTAATTTCTTTAATATTTCAGCTATATCTTTTAATCTATCATGTTTAAAAACTTTTTAAAACTAAAGTTGTAACGAGTATTTTTTTAAACGTTTTATAGTAAATTTTTTGCTGAACTAATCTGTATTTTGTGACGTACAATAAGTTAATGCGTAAATGTACAAGTAATCATACATAACCTATTTATTTGGTGTTTTAAATTTTAAATTAGAAAAAACATAATAGAATTTTGTAAAAATATTACAAACATAACAAAACGTTAGAAACACGTTTCGTATGTAAAATACCGCCCGTCGCTACCCTTTTAGTATAAATAAGTATATAACATTAAATAGACATACGGGTCCAAGTCTGGTTGTATGCCTGATATAAATCAGGTCTAGTTAAGATACGGAGGTTGCTGGGTAGGAGAACATAAACCAAGTACGTGTCAGTTGTAACGTACACTAGACCAGGTCCGTACTTGGTTTTTTCTTTTTGTGAAAGTCTACTCGTAAGATCTATAAATTCCATTTTATATCAACGATTACTAGTTCTTGTCACCTAAGCAACCTTCGTAAATCCTAACGCTGAAGGGTCAAAATATCTAGAAAAAGAAAAGGGAAAATTATTAATATGCCCATTTGACCAACATTTTTTTTCAAAATTAGCTGTTGACAAACATTTTCAAATATAGTCACCATATCGGTCACATGAAATTTTCAAAAAACTCATTTTATACTGGAGATACGCTAGTGATACAAGTTTCATGTGGTATTGCCTGTATCGCCTACATAATTATTTTTAAAATTTATTGCCGGAGATAACGCGGGACATACACCAGTTATTCTGTATCACCCAGTTCTTTTATATAAAAAATATGAATTTTGGACTTCTTTTAAAATAATTCACTAAGCAGATACTATTTTTTTTAAATAATAAAAACTTATTTTTTTTATAATGAAAATATATCTATAAATACTATAAATTCCTTACCGTATTCACGATCCAATATCATTCTTCATTTTTCACTCATACATCATGAATAAATAACAATATCATTATCGACCGGTTATTAAACCATCAAGTTGGATTATGGAAAAATGGAGGCATCCAAAGAATTAATCTGAATCTTTACAATGTGCAGACAAATGACGTACTGAAGATTTTTCTTTAAATTAATATACTTGTCATAATTATTTTAATATATTTTATATACTTGTACTAGTTTTTTTAATTTTGTTAATATTTTTAAAAATGGACGATACACGAGGGACGGTGTATCTCAGGCTGAAAATACAAAAAATTCATATTTTACTTTTTTTGGGCGATACATAAACGGTGTATCTTTGGCGCGCCGGCGATACGTAATTATTTTTATTTTTAAAAAAAATTGAGCTATACACTAGCGATAACACATGTGTTGGCATCGCTAGGGACATAAAGTTGGCGATATCACATTCATTGTATCGCTAGCTAAATATATTTGGACACTTGTTATAATCCGATTCGTTAAATATTTTGGATTTTTCAAAGTCAGTGGCTAAAATTGTAATTTTGATTTCTCAAATGACTAATTTGTAAATTTTCACAAAAGGAAATCCAAACATGAGTAAAGGTTTTAACTAGCGCTGTAAACAAACCGAACGTTTAATGAATAGTTCGTGAACCGTTCGACGGAAAGTTCGTTTATGTTCGTTCGTTTAATAAATTAACGAATACGAACAAAAAGATTTTGTTCATTTAGTTAAAGAACGAACATGAAGCGAGGTTGTGTTCGTTCATTTATCTTCATGAACGTTGTTCGTAGTGGCGGAGCTTGAGCGAAAGCTTAGGGGGGACAGGGGCGAAAGTAAACTATTTTAAGGGGGGACTCTATATTTATTAAAAAATTTCCACTACCGGACCCAAAATTTCCACTATCGAGCCGAAAATTTACACTACTGACGAAAAAAATAGGGAGGGGGGCGGCCCCTATGAAGCTTCGCCCTTGGTTGTTCGTTAACGTTCGTTTGTGTTCGTTTATGTTTGAGATAATTATGTAAAGTATTTATTTATCTTTAAAATTATATAATGTTTGTGATTTTAATAATAAAATCAATATATGATGGTTTGTATTTATTTGTTTTAGGAAATTTTGTTTATATTCATTAATGTACATGAATATTTGCGTTCATTCGCTTGCCTACGGTTGTGTTTATTTATATTCGTGAACAGTTAATAAACAGATCCGTTTATTTAATGTATGAATACGAACAAAAAATCTTGTTTCCTAAGCGTTCGTGAACAGTTTGTTAACAACTTATTTTCTTAATGAACGAACACAAATAAGGTCTCGTTCGTATTCGTTCGGTTCGTTTACATACTTAGTTATAACATTTTTTTACTTTAATATTTCAAAAAAAAAATATATCTAAAACATTCACCAAAAAATTATCGTACGATGTCCCGGACAAAGAAACTACATATATTCACGTTTCATCGATCACATGAAAAACACGCCATATATAAAACAACAAAACCATTTAGTACGTATCCATATTAAACATGTTACATAACCACCTGGCATAATACAAGAAAACTTAAAACATTGCAAAAATCACACTATAAACTTCAGAAGAATGCCCTTTCACCGGAGCACATAACTCCGGCAGAAATGGAGGTTCTACACTCAAATATATCGCCGGAAAAACACTCCGGCAACGACGAAGACCCGAAAGACACATACAACATCGCATACACTATTCACTTTCTGTTGGGTGCTGGGTATTTGGTCCCATGGAACGCCTTTATCACCGCTGTAGACTACTTCAAACAGCTCTACCCCACCAAGCACATCAACAAGGTGTTCGTGGTCGGTTACATGTCGGCCGCGTTAATCGTGCTATTTACGCTCATGTGTTGGTCGCGGTCCAGGTGGATCAAGCTGCCCTCGGTTCGAACACGGATGAATTTGGGTCAGGGTTTGTTTGTTTTGGCTCTGATGGTGGCGCCCGTGACGGATTGGGTTGTAGATGGGAAGAGGACTGCAATGGTGTCGAATATAGCGTTTGTGGTGCTTGTTTTGATGGTTATGATCAGTGGGTTAGCTAATGGGCTTGTGGGTGGGAGCCTGGTGGGAGCGACTGGTGCGCTCCCTGGGCGGTACATGCAGGCGGTTTTTGCTGGCAACGCCACCGCCGGTATGACGTTATATTTTAAGGTTATAAGGTTATTCTCAGACGATCCTGATCGTCTAGACCGATAGAGATGAGATCGGTCTAGATGGATCAGATGACTTAAAAATTGATAAGAGTATGAAAATTGAAATAAATGAAAATATTAAATTTGACATGGTAAATAAATTGGATGATAATTTTGGGTAAAAAAACAACTACATTAAAAATTTTGAAATTCGATCGAACCACATGATATGTGGCTTTATTTTGAAATTCGATCGAACCACATGATATGTGGCTTGGCTGGTTCTCTGACCGGTATGAATATTGATCGTCTGTCTAGTTCTGAAAACAGTAATTAATAATAATATTTGCAGGTGTTGCGGTTTCGATACTAAGAATTATAACAAAGGCGTCGCTTCCACACACACTAGACGGTCTACGGACAAGCACACAGATCTACTTCACATTCAGTGCGCTCATGGTACTTCTATGCATCGTTTGCACCAACGTTCTACACAAACTACCGGTGATTCAACATTACCGCAACCAAAAACACATTGAACCCATCGAGCACAAGTCAATCCGATCAAACTTCTGGGACGTGGTTAAGAAGATCCGATGTCTAGTGACCGCGGTCTTCACAATCTACCTCGTTTCCCTATCGATTTTCCCAGGTTATTTGAGCGAAAATGTCGAATCAGATTACTTTAAGGATTGGTACCCTATACTCCTGATCACAACATTTAACGTTGGCGACTTTGTGGGCAAGTGTGTGACCGCGGTTTATGTCCCGAGGGGGACTACGGGGGCGATATGGTGGTGTATGGCCAGGGTGTTGTTTTATCCACTGTTTGTGGGGTGTGTGTATGGACCAAAATGGATGCATAATGAGGGTCCGGTGATGGGTTTGACCATGATGCTTGGTGTGAGCAATGGGTACTTGACCAGTGTGCTTATGATGCTCGCACCCAAGGTGGTTCCGGTGCATGAGTCGGAGGTGGTTGGGATCGCTATGGAAACGTCTGTGGTGGTTGGGTTAGTGGTGGGTTCGTGTGTTGGTTGGCTGTGGAACCTATGAGAATTTGACATTATGTGATTGGTTATATCACTAACGAATGAAACTAGTTTTGTTTTAATGGTTGGTATATGCGGTTTATATTCTTGGTGTTATTATGTTTTTTGTGAGAATTTAATATTACTGGATATGCTTTCGGGTAAGGATGTGTTGGATAAAATCGAATTAAAAAAGAAAGTAATTTTGATAATAATTAATTGTGTAAATTAAATTTTCGACGTTAAGTATATTTCAATTTATAGGTGTTGTTCTTAATATTCGAATCTACACGTTGTATCAACAAGATGGTTTGCTCTTAAATCGTTAAGCATACCCTAGGCAACATGATTTGTGGCTTATGCAGATAGAAGCGAAAGACCGATGTGAGATTTTGCACTTCCTCGTGTGGAATTTGCCTACAACAATACGATCCGCATCTCAACTAGAGTCTCTTCCTTTTCAGTTGTCTACACCCTACCAAGCATTCACCATGACATCCTCTTAGACATATTTGATCAATCAGAAAAATACAAGTAAGGCTAACAAATTGGTTGAAAAAAATTCAAACCTCTTAAAGCAACTAAGTAGGAGATCGAAGAATCAACCACCAAAAAGTATAAAGCATGGTCGAATAATAGGCTAGAACGTATATATGTGTATAAAACAAGCATCGCTATTTAATTGATTTAACTTAGTATCAAAGCCAAACTGCTTCAAAACCCTAGCTTTCGGTAACAAGCATCGCTAGAAGCCTAGATGTCATCACAAGCCTGTCACAACAGTTCACTTCCTTTCAAAACTACACAATACACATTGAATTACAATAGGCAAACAATTACAATAGACCAACACCACTGTGCTCGAACAAATTTTAATGTATCTAATACACTATATGTACAAGAATTCATTAAAAATCTTTTTTATATTTAAAATGTTTTTCTTGATAATGATTTTTTTCTAATCTCTAGCCACTCCCGAGTCCTAACTCCATCTACCTCAACTTCAGAAATCTATGCACAATAAACCTGACTCAGGGCGGTTTAAACAATTTGAGAGCTCTAAGGGAGATAAAAAAAAGTGGGACCTTTTCAAGAATTGATTAATACTTTCTATTTGATTTGATCTCTTAAAGAACCTAACATGTAAGGCTATCAAGCTTTTTATACCCCCATTATAAGAACCAATTGCATCAAATACAAAGTTACTTGGGGGTTGTTTGAAATTCTTTACTCGATCACAAGGTGGTGACCGGGTAAGAGAAAAAATATGTATGGGTCAGTGGTGTCGGACAAACACGTTGACCGGCCAAAATGTCTGACCGGATCAGTGGGTAAGACATTTTGACCGGGTCAAAAGCAAATCAAACAGCCCCTTACCAAGTTGATCATCAGTCGTAGTGTACGTCTTTCATGATATTATACTATAACACAATTATAAAGGTCGGTGGGATCTTTTTTAAATTCTATCTCAACCTTTTACATATAGAATTATCTTCAAGCAAAACTGGTTCGGCTGTTTGTTCTCCTCTCCTTTAAACAAAACACTTGGGGTTCAAATCCTTGTAGGATCTACACAGATTTTTTTTTCTTTATCAGTTTCTTCAATTTTTGTCAAATATATTTTTTTTATTTTTCATTCTTTCTTTCATTTTTTGTCAAATGCTTTCCTTTGCAAATTTAAAATATTACTTGATCCTTAACCCAAAACGACTCGGGTCAAATATAACATGTTTTTATGCTTACTTTTATATACACTTTAAGACTTTCTATAATTTGAGATACAGGCGTGTCGACGTAAGTTTAGTAATCAAAACCTGTCGAGGAGATAAAAAACAATACGTTTTCATTTACTCGACGTTTCGACGCAAATTTAGTTCGAAAACGAGTCGGAACGATTCTTAGTCTATGTATCGACATAAATTTTGTTTTGAAAATAGTCGAATAAAATATAATACGTTTCCATTACACGGTATAAAATCAAGTTACTTTTTCATGTCATGTATGATGTCACAGCAACGCATGGTTAAAAATCAAGTTTAACACAAACATTAAAATAAAAATTACAATAATAAAAATACATGCACTTTACTCGCTCAACTAGACAACTACCATACAATTATAAGCTATCACTTCTCTATAATTAATTGATTTTCACAAAATAATAATAATAATAATAATAATAATAATAATAATAATAATAATAATAATAATAATAATAATAATAATAATAATAATAATAATAAGAGTTAATTACACGATTGGTCTTTGTGGTTTGTTCATATTGCAGTATTGGTCCCAGCTTTTGAGAAATTACAAGTTCGGGCCAATCGTGTTACGCTTATGTAAACAGTTGATATCAAATCTGTAATTTCTCAAAAGTTTAAACCAATACTGCAATATAGGTAAAGTACAGGGACCAACCGTGTAATTAACTCTAATAATAATAAGTTAATAACAAGGACCATCTACATCACCCACTCGTTGATATCCAATATACCAACCATGCGGTTGATATTTACTTAAAAAAAATACACAAAACAAGTTTCCATTAAAATAATAATGACCAGAATAAGTAACAACACTCGGTCAAGACGACGAATTACAATCTTCTACAGTAGCGTCTACATCACCCGCACCAACATCACCATCACCGTCAACACCATCGCCATTGATCCGATCAAGCACCAGCACCAGGCCCATGGCGAACGCACCATCGAACCCCGGCTTCAACGTCAGCAATAACACATCCTTCCCTAGCGTCACATTCATCGTCGCATCCACCTTCCGTCGTATCTCCGCCTTCGTCTCCCTCGCCGAGTCGTAGATCGTGCAGTTCCGGTCAGCGAACTCGCCTTCGATGTAGTACTCCTCGGCCGGATCGCCGAACAGATCCACCTTCATGCTCGATCGGCCGATGATCGACGATCGCCTCACGCTGAATATCGGCTTCTCACCCTCCCTCCACTCGCCTAAGTAACCTTCCCACCGGTGGTGTAGACTCGGCCACTGTTAATCGATTAATCGAAGAAATTCATTCATGATTCAAAATCGAAGCAGTTCAATCACTGATTCACTGATTTAATCTAAATGTTAATCGATCAATCGAAGCGATTTAAGCGGAAATATGCATTCACTGATTCACGGATTTAGCCTAAATGTTAATCGAGAATAGAATCGATTCATTCACTGATGCACCGATTTTAACCTAAATGTTAATCGAAGCATTTTTTTTTTTTTGAACGGCGTTAATCGTAGCAATTGATTCGCTGGTTCACCGACTTAACCTAAATGTTAATCGATTAATCCAAGCAATTCGTTGGCTGCTTCACCGATTTAACCTATTAATCGATCAATCGAAGCGATTCATGCACTGATTCATCGATTTAAACTAAGTGTTAATCGATCAATCGAAGCAATTCATTCACTGATTCACCGATTTAACCAAAATCCTAATCGATCACTCAAAGCAATTCATGCACTGAATCGCCGATTTCACCTAAATGTTAATCAATCAATCGAAGCGATTCATCATGTTAAACGATTAATAAAAGCGATTCATTCACTGATTCACTGATTTAACCTAAATGTTAATCCATCAATCGAAGTAATTCATTGACTGGTTCACCGATTTAACACAAACGTAATCGGAGCAAAAACGTAGAGTAACGAATTAGCGATTAAACGTACCTTCCGGCGAACAGTGAGGAGACAGTGGCCTTTGTGATCCATGAGCACGAGCTCACCTTGCTCGCCAGTGTCCGGACCGTACGAGTCGACTCGGAAAACGATTTGGCCGGTGGAATCGTAGGCGACGAAGCCATCTCCGGCGAAGAAGAGTGAGGTTTTCATGACCGTGAGGTGAGTTTCCGATTGGCATACGAATCGTTCGTCAACGATAACCATATTGTCGTTGGATTCTCCTGTTGATTGTGAGTAGGTCAGTAGGTGGTGGTGGTTTATTGCTAATGAGATAGGAGAGTAGGAGACCCACACATATGACATGAGGGTGTCAACGTCGTTTCAAAGCTCAGAGTGGCAATTGAGTGATTGACAAACACTACCTCCAAAAGCAAATACTAGAAACATGTATAAATTCGTTCAAAAAAAGAAACATGTATAAATGTGGTATTTCTCACATCGGTTCAGTTTTAGTCATTAAAAATTAAAATTTGTTTTTTTAAACCGGTTTTTATCACTAAAAAACTTGTTAATGAGATTTTGGTCTAGTGATTAATGAAAAAATGATAGTTTGTCTTTATTGAAGGTTTAAGGTTTAAATCTTTACGTTAATGAATAGCAACTAACTTGATGTACTAACTACTAACTGCTAACTCATTTGTTCAAAAAAAAATAAAATTCGGTTATTTTCAAACCGGATTCGGTTGCAAGAAGATTTGATTTTATCATCTAGTTCATTTTTTGATCAAGGGAAGTCAAGAGTCGGCTTTTGTCCAAAGCGTTTCCAAGTGAAAAATGATCAACTCTAGTTCTGGCTTTAAAGGTGGGGCGCTCAAACACATCAAGCCAGTGGGTTGGCTCGGTTCCTAAGTGGCATAATGGCGAGCAATATGAATCAAGATTGAAAACAAATCAAAGAACTTAAATCGTTTTTATTGAATGTGAATCTATATGGTGGTACTTACTTTTTTTTTGAAAATCAAACTTCATTAAAAAACTCGAACCAGGAATCTCCAAGACGGAGACGCCCGCTCGAAGTTACATTACCTCAATACAAAATGAATTCCAACCTTTCCAATCAACCTTCCCCCCATTAAATCTATTCCTATACCACAAATAACCCAAAGACTTGACCTCAGACATAATCTTCGGGACGTTGATCTCCTCATTATTGAATCTTTTCCCATTCCTAGCTTTCCAGATAGCCCAACACGTCAAAATGATCACACCATAGACAAGCTGATTCCGGACATTAGACCCATCCACAGTAGTTGCCAGAACTAAAATATCCCGAAAGGAAAACATGAAACCTTTTGGAATGTTACACCAATTACATATTGCATCCCATACGCCATTCGCATAAAAACAAGCTGAGAAGATGTGATCCGTGCTTTCTTCCGCCTCGCCACACATTGAACAATTAGAATCCCCAAAGCCAATATTCCTCCGCGCTAAGGCTACCAACGTGGGGATTTGACGATATTAATTCGAGGGATTTTGAAATATTTCATAGAATGATTGTTTTAAATGTATTAGCTAACTAAATACTTTTTTGCGTTGTTTTGAAGGCTCCTGATTAATAATGGTTTAAACTATTGATATGGTTTGAACAATATTTCAAGGTTAGTTTATAAATTGATACTGAATCAACTGTTTATGTATGAGTTTAGGTAACAATAATTCCTAACCTGGTTATAAAACTCTATCTTTCACGTTTTGGATTCTTGTTACTTGATACTTATTGGATTTTTCGAGTATAAGTAATGCTCAATCATGATATTTTGTGCTTAAAAATTTCCTTATTGGGATGTCCATCACATGATATAACTCGCCTTAAAAAAACCACTTTAGGAACAAGTTCTATAATCTTAAAAAATTCAAGTTTCTAAAAACTTTAACATATTATTTATTGTATATGCTTTTAAGATTATATATTAAATTAACATATTTGGATAAATAGGTTCAGATAATTAATTAGGAAATTGTGCATTACTTGTCCTCATCCCGAAAAAATTACTAAAACTATCCCATACTCGAATATCGATTCTAAATATTTCAGATGTTAGTTTTCACGTCAAGTTCAATTTCTTTCACCATATGTATATAGATCACAATTGTAGCTCACCACATCATTCCAACCAGTCGCATATCTTAACATTATATATTTAACTAGTTATTTCTTTCACGCGTTGTTGCGGGAGCTTAATACAATTACTGGTTAGGCTCATCAAAACGTATTGACTACAACCCTAGGTTGTGGGGTTCACAAAAGTATACCTACCGTTCATAGGAACGGCACGTCAAAACTCGTTATGTGCCAAAGTCATCACAGCGAAACGGAGCATCACCAATCACTATTCCCATTTCATCATCATCTGCCAAACACCCCCCTCCCCCAAAAAAAAAGAAAAAAAAGCTTTTATCATAGACAATTACAAAACCTACTGTCAACAGAAATAATCATAGCAAAAAACACAATCATTATTGACCCACAGAAAATAACCATAGCAAAAAATACGAGTAAACACAATCACAAAACCTATCGAGTACACAAGCACAACAATAACCATAGCAACAGGAATAACCATAGCAACATCATCTCAGACGAATCTTGTTCTATCATCATCGACAAGTAAAAAGAGGGCGGTCTCAGACGGATCCTCATCCATCATCATCGACCCACAGATGTTACCGGCCCATAGTGAATCCACAAAGGGAAAAACAAACCATCGCCACCAAGACGGCTTGGTGCCAACCACATCGCCGCTAGCTACACGAACCAGACCATCAAATCAGGACTGAGGCGGCAGCAATTGGCAACAAAATATCACCATAACCACCGTCAGACATACCACAAACTATCATCTCTCATACCAACATCACCCCCGCTTCATCAACCTCCATCTCCATATCATCATATAATCATCGTCATCAACTGCCAAGAGCACCACCTCCCCCAGTAAATCAATGTTCAACCGTAAAACACAAAATCATAAAACTCTTAACCCAAATCAATAGATCTAGAGCCATGGACATAAAAACCCAAATTAAAGATCAACCCAAACAACATAACATTGACAAATCTGAAATAACCCCCAAAGAAACGCTTCATGAAATAAAATCAAAGCTTAACCTTGAAAACACAGACACAAAAAACATGCAACAACAAATAACAACATGCACAACTAAGTCTCAGACAAGGCAACCCCGGTCATTATCGACGAGAGGCGACTGATAACTCAAGCCTACAATCAGAATAATCATCGACAGATCTAGAGCCACGGGATGTCTCCACGTGTAGATCAGTAGATGCGACGCTACGAAGGCCACCTTAACCTCCGCTGCAAGGAAAGGCACGACAGTCGGCAACTGGCAACACTGCCTGAAACGGTGACTCCTCTGCCTCTCCCTCAGATAATATCATCGTAGAAATCGAGAGGAGGAGACACCAGCGGCGAGAAACACCCGCCAGAACGACGTCGAGCTCCATCGGTGAAAAATCAGAGAGGTCCGGTGGAAAATCAGAGAATTCCATTGGTGGAAGGTCAGAGCGAGAAACAGAGAAACAAAGAGACCTCTTATATACGCAGCACAAACACAAAAGCATCGAAGTGCTGTGGCCAAAACGTGAAAAGGCAAAACAACCTTGGTCCCACCGACCAAAGGGTTTAATACATACATACACACACACACACAAACACACACACACACACACACACACATATATATATATATATATATATATATATATATAT
>BJCO01481399.1:0-10066 GCA_018326465.1 Flaveria floridana | reverse complement strand
ATGCTTTTTTATTATTTTCATGAAAAAGACATCTTTGAGAGTATTATAAACAATACTTGGCGAAAGGGCTTCTTTCTAATGTGTCCAAAGATGCAAAGAGAAGTTTGATTTTGAAACTAAAACCAAATGAGAGTATTATAAACAACACTTGGCGAAAGGGCTTCTTTCTAATAATGTGTCCAAAGATGCAAAGAGAAGTTTGATTTTGAAACTAAAAACCGAATGCGGGTATCAATTCACATCAAAACTATAACGTATGTTACTGATATGAAAACCTCTGATGTACAATAAAAGGATTTTATGCAGCAATGAGATCCGACTTAGGTGACGAGCCCATACTCGAGATCCATGTTCTCACAATCGGGTCGTGGCCGACTCAATCAACCACCACCTATAACCTTCCATATGAAATCCTCACAGTGTGTAACAAGTTCAAGACGAATTACCTTGGGACCAACAACGGCGCAAGCTGATCTGGAAAACAAACATGGGGTCCGCCGATATAAAATCAATATTCGGTAGAGGCCAAAAACACAAGCTGAACGTTTCAACTTACCAAATGTGTGTTCTTATGCTGTTCAACAATGAATTGGTGGTAGGTTGCTACGGTAGTGTTAAGGAGGCTATGGTGGTGGGTTGCTACGGTGGTGGTGAAGGGCGGTGGTGGTGGTTTGGGTTGACCGGATGGGTTGTTATCGGTGGTGGTGAGGGGGCTACGGTAGTGGGTTGTTACGGTGGTGGTGATGGGCGGTGGTGGTGTGGGTTAACCTGATGGGTTGCTACGGTGATGGTGAGGGGGCTACATTTGTGGGTTGCTGCGATGGTGAGGGAGGTGTTGGTGGTATGGGTTGACCTAATGGGTTGTTACTGTGGTGATGAGGGGCGGTGGTGGTGGTGTGGGTTGATCTAATGGTTTGCTACGGTGGTGGTGAGGGGGGCGGTTGTGGTTAGGGCTGTTCACTAGCATAGCGGAACCGAGCGGACCTTTGCTCATGCTTGGCTCGTTTCTAAACCAAACTGAGCCGATCGGCTCGTTTACAATCGAGCGGGAAATTGAACGAGCATTTGTTAAGCGTTAATTTTTTGGTCGATTGTCGAGCGAGCGTAAACGAGCGGTGAACAATTTGTGCCACTCACCGGTTTAGTGTTTTATCCAACTTATATTGCAATGCGAGACGGTGACAATGTTGGGTCTAAGGTTTTAATAACTTAAAAAGCGGTCTTTTTTATAGTATAACATTTTCATAAATAATAATACATTATAGCTGGCGATAAGCCTAATGCTGTAGCCGATGAGGAGGTGAGTATATTGCAGAGAACGATACGTGAGAGCGGGAGATGATCAACTAAAAGTAAGAGCGACATCAAAATTTTTATTCATATTGACTTAGAATTTCACTTTAGTGCTTAGTGTTTTTACTTTTTTATTAAGGTTGACCGAGCTAATATGTGTAGATATAGTTTGTTGTATATTTGTATATAGTAGCTCAAATCTACTAAAGTGTTATGTATAAATAAACAAACAAACAAACATACCCAGTATATCCCACTCAAGAATAGGGTGTAGGAGGGGTAGTTGGTGGCGAGTCTTTCCTCTATCATGAGGGATAGAGAGACCGCTTCCAAAGAGACTTCCGACTCAATAAAATGTTATGTATAAATTATAAAAATATTATATATATGAAAAAAATTAAAAAAATATTTCGATCCGAACCGATCCGAGCGGACCTTTGCTCGTGCTTGAATCGTTTACAAATCGATCCGAGCCGATCGACTCATTTATAACCGAACAGAAATTCGAACGAGCATTTTTCAAGCAAATTCCGAACAAACATCGAGCGAGCGTCGAGCGTTTTGAACAATCCTAGTTGTGGTGGTGATAGTTGGTGGTGTTTATGGTGGTGTTGTTGGAGAGATGAGAGAGGGAGAGATGAGAGACAGAGAGATAGTGTGTGTGTTTGTGTTTAAGAGAGAGAGAGAGAGGGGGGGGTTTATAGTGGTCAAAGGGAGAAGAACAAGATGTGAGTCGTTTCATAAAGTTTTTTTATATTTTATTCTTAAAGGCAATTTAGTTTTTTCATAAAGAGTTAACAGAACAATATAACAAAGTTAGGGCGTGGGATGCAAATAGATACAAAAATGAATCGTTAGGGGGTAAATCAAGACTTTAAAATTGTATGGATATAAGTGGTTAAAATGAGAAAACATCAGGGATGCACATGGCAATTTACTATGTTTTTAAGCACAAGAAGGACAATTGCTAAGAGTCCCTCCTCCCATAGTGGAGGTCAGGGGTTCGAACCTCCTTGGTACCGGTTTGGGGACATCTTGAGCAATGAAGAGAATTTTCCTTTAAGCCAGTGGTTGCGGAGGCCGATTCTCAGAGCTTGACCTCGGTTTTCACCCGGCTGTTACTCCAGAGGGGCAACCCTTGTGGAGGCAGTACGGTTTCCGGGGGAACGCCGTAACCAAGTCTGACAATCCAGCGTGGGCCCGGTTCAGACAACATAGTCTGGAGCAGATCTTGGCTAGGGTCGCTCAGGGGGGCGATGTGACATTGGGTCACCATAAAAAAGTCACCGTTCAAAAAAAAATATACAAATTAGTTTTTTACCCGCCGCACGTTGCCGCGGCATCTTACGTAGCATAAAAAAGTATAGCTAACAATCAACCCGACTCGTTTCCAAACTAAATTTACGTCAGTTAATATGTAGAGTGACTTAAATTTATGCTGCCGAGTGAAAATATATTATCCTAGTCTAACGGCCCGTGTGTTACACGGGTTGAAAAATTAAATTTTGAAATAAGTACAGTTAAAAATAATTACTTATTACGAATAGACGTCTTCTATATAAGCATGTGAATATAGAAGCATTTTAAATGACAAAAATTAAATAATGTAGATGTACACAGCTAATGTTCACAAATCTTTTAGATTTCTTTGTATATAACATTTGAAGTAGTGCTTGCTAGATTACCATGTCATCCAGTATCACAATATTGAACCAAAACCAAGTAAAAAACAATCAATACCTTGTGCCTGGTGGTTGTGTTGCACCAATATTGGTTTTCCTCATGTGTTGTGTATCTGGTTAAATCATTTCATCCATTATCAATAACAACACATTCTTGTTTGAGGCACTTAACAAAGCTTTTAGTAATTGCTATAAATGATAAAACACACCTGCTTTCAACAAATTGATAATTGCAGGGTTCAAAATTTCAAGCTTTATTTACAACATTTATACCAAGGTTCAAAACTTCAAGGTTTGTTACAATATATTTGCTTAAATTTAATAATTAAATTATTAAACCTTTGGAGTCCTAGACTCTTATCAATAGAGTATTTAAATGTTTTTAAAAATATTGAGGATAACATAACTCGATAGTCAAACAATATTGCAGAAGTGATGTAGTATGTGCATAATATGGTCTTTTTGTAATAAATAGAAAAAGATCATTGAAAGCATTATAATTAGTGTATTTGCAGCAAGCAACATAATAAAGTAATATCCTATAAAGTATTAACAATGAATGAAAGTTGAAAAACAAACCACTGATTCATGTCCTCACAACTACAAACATAGATTTTTTAACGGCGATTCTAGTAGTAGAATGGCCACTAGCAAGCCGCTAGGACCAAAATATAACACACGGATACATTGAAAAATTCAAAAAGGAAATATTACACCATGTGTCAAACTAAATCTACTAGTTTGGCTCTAATCTTTAACCACGAGAATGTGTTATATTTGGTAACCTCCACCGTGCTCGACACTAAATGTGACTTTGCATTGAAAACATAATCATTGTGTGATTTCCAAATGAGCCAAATAGTAGCTTAGAATATCACAAGCCTTGAACCGGGCACCGAACTAGGAACCGTAAGTAACTCCTGAATAGAGCTACAGTTTTAATGGGTAAACGACACCACTCAATGATTACCGACCATACCTGGGGTGCAAATCTACCTTGCCAAAGGATGTGATATGATGACTCCACCGAACCTTGGCATAAAGAGCAATCCAAGGAAATAAAGGGAACACCTCTCATGGTGAGAGCTTCCTTTGAAGAGATCCGGTCAAGCCTCACCCTCCATGCAAAAGAGTTCACCTTAAGAGGCACCCAAGATAACCATGACAAACATAGATATAGCTTTACAAGGGCGGACATATATATAATTGAGGGGTAGCCTCCGCTACCCCTCAACTTGTTAAGGGTAGTGTAATTTTTTTATGTTATATGTAAAAAGAAAGTTTCGGTTTTACGTTACCCCTAAAAAAATTATGTTACCCTAAAAAAATATTTAAACTCAACATTTAATAAAAAGTTAATTTTATGAATAAAAGTATAATAATTTATAAAAAAAATACATTCTATAGAAAAAATAAATAACCATTACCCATTACCAAATAACATAAAAACTCAAAATACCCATTACCCAACCCAATACAATAATAAGCCCAAAAATAAAAATTATATATATACTAATTATTTATATGCTTTATAAGTTGCATTATTTGTTTTATGGGATGTACCCATTTTTTAGTCTTTAACATTTTTATTTTAACTCAATAGTTTTACATCTTTTATAATTTAGCTTTAATATTTTTTTATTTTCAATTTCGGTCCTCTATACTTTTCAAATTTTATAAATTTCCTGTTATATGTTTCGTTCTAAATTTTACGAGTTAACATGTCGCAACGTGGGTGTGTGGTTCAACGTTTTTCACTTTTTTTTTCAGTTTAACAATTACTTCATAACGTCCTTGTCCTAGATCAATTTACTTATTGTTTTTATTTTTTTGCTTATGTGAGTGTATGTTTCAATGTTTTTACATCTACTTTTCATTCAATTTATTTGTTTTTTTAATTTTATTGGTTTCTTTATTGTCGGTGGTCACTGGCGGTGGTGTGCTATTTATATTACTTGGCATGGTTTTACGTCTTCCGTTGCAACGCGTGTGAGTTTAATACTAGTATATAACATAACAAAACAATACATTTTTTCGATGGTCATATACATTTAATAGATGTTTCCGTTTTTTCTTGTTTAAAAACCTTGATAATTGTATGGAAACCTTAGAATGTTGTTAGAATGATGAGAGTATGACTCATATTCAAACTTCTATAAAAATTTATTAAAACTCAATTTTAAAATAAATGATAATAAAATAAAAAAATAGATGATTTAAAGAGTGTATGAATCTATTATGAATGCTCTTATATGGTTATTTGTTTATCACGGATATTTTTTGTTTAATTTAGTGATTCTAGTTATTGTTTAAACTTGAAATTTAGAGAACATCAATCATTTTGTTGTTAAAAGAAAGAATCAAAAGATGAAGACGCGTACGGAACATTATATAATGTAATTTTTTTTTACAATGCAATTTAATTACGTCTATTCCGACCCGATCCGACTCGACTAAATCAAACAACCCAACATTTTCTATGTTGTTTCGTTAGAAGCTATTTATTAAAAAGCTTATATGGTTATTTGTTTATCACATATATTTTTTGTTTAGTTTGGTGATTCTAGTTATTGTTTAAACTTAAAATTTAGAGAACATGAATCATTTGTTGTGAAAAAAAAGCATCAAAAGATGAAGACGTGTACGGAATACTATATAATGTAAGTTTTTTTTACAATGCAATTTAATTACGTCTATTCCGACCTGGTCCGACTCGACTAAATGAACAACCCAAAATTTTCTATGTTGTTTCGTTAGAAGATATTTATTAAAAAGTAGTGACCCCATAAGAAATAATTTCTGGTTCTGCCACTGCATGTACGTTAAAAAAATTTACGTTACCCCTGAAACTGTCTTCTAGATCCGCCACTGCCCCCCAGACCCTGCTCTTAAGTGAGATATACTGAGTTTGTTTGTTTGTTTGTTTGTTTATATACTCCGAAGCAGGGTCACAAATTTACCTTTAAGAAAACAGAATTTAACACTCAATGGTAATTTAGAAAAGTTTACTTTTATGTTTCACACGAAAACGGCAAAACCCATCAAAAGTCAAACTAAAACATCGCATGACAAAGGATAGTACGTGGATTTCACGGTAGAAGTAGTGATAGCTCAACATTAGGATCAAGGGAAAGTAATTTAAATAATCAAACTAAGATATTTAAATACGCATAATAATTTTATCAAATAAATTACATAATAAAAACGAGAATTTATTTTTTTATAAGTAGACAATCTCTTTATATGTAGACAATCCCTTTGATTTGTATTCAGTGATTATTTTAATTAAAATTTAAGTTTTCATATGTACTGAACATTGGTAGGGGCGGAGCCAAGTGGTTCGTATGGGAGGCATTCACACCTCATAAAATTTTGTATTTGTGTTGGTATATATACGATCTAATCTTTTCCGACCTCCAACAACATTTTACGCCAAACCCTTGAAAACTTTTGACACCACGTTTTGACACTAATAGCAAAGAAAAACAATTTGAGATTTTAATATTTTGTGAATATAAAACTACTATAACCTAACTAGCACATATCACCTATTAATCATTTATATAAAATTTTAAACCTAATAAAATATTGAAAACAATTGTTCATTCATATTACCTTATTACTTGATTATTTGCTGGAGTAGTTACTAAAATTAATATTGATTACTAGATTCCTAGATTACATTACTTAGGCTAAGGACTAAGCTCCACTCGTTTTATGTCAACAACAAGAAGAAGAACAACAATAACCGTAGTAAAAAGTACAAACTCTAGTATAATACCGTATATAAAGAGAATAATAAAACATACAAAACATGTAGCTAAATGTTACATAAATGTAAAATTGTTCAAACCGAAGTCTTCAGCGGGTTGTTCAATCATGTCATCTTGTAATATTTTTTACTACAACAATGAACAAACGAGTTGATGAAAATTGTGGCTAAGGCTTTTTGTTCAACGTATATTTTTAAAAGATATTTCAAGTCTTCCTTAAAAGAACTTATTTATCTTCCAGGGTATGTATAACAGTCGAAACAGTTTGTATTTTCGGGACTGAACTAACCATGCACCCGAAGTTGCACTTGATAATATGGTGTTTTAGTTTATGTGGAAAAAGATGAAGATGAAGTTGGTGAAGAAATGAAAGAACTAGAGAGTGCTCTCTTTAATCTCTGAAACAACAAGTTTCTATAATCTTGTGTGATTGAGTGCAAACTTACTTCTACTCTTTTTCAAATAAACCTCAAGTCCATGTTGTACATTCACTCACATTAGAAACTGACTTCTTGTTTAATAATGTAATAACAAGATTAAACTACATCAAAATGGATTTAAATGGTCAAATCAAAGCTGCCCATTTAACTCATGGATAATGTTAAAACAATCTAGCTGAACCGAACAATGAGAAACGCAACCTACCACTCATCACAATGTTACAAAGTGCGACAAATTATTATAGGGTCTCAACTTGTTTCCCCCTAATTGTATCTCTACTTTTTTCTAACGGCAAACGTGCAATCCTGTTTCGAAAAATATGTGTTATCTTAATCGAGTCCATCTATTCGTTTTCTAGTGGGACCGCACCCAACCCCCTCAGTTAGAAACTCATTGCTGAGAAAACCAACTGGCTTAACTCTGAGCATTTCTACTCAGAGTGTAACTTGAACCCATGACCTCTCAATATTTACATGTCATGTGTATCTTATATTAATTAGTTAGACTAATGATCATTGATCCTTGTATCTCTAGCTACTTGCATCCTATGGCATCAAGTGCGACAAATTAACTCTTTTTTTTTAATTTTCATAGTATTAGTATTTCAAAACAATCAACCTCAAACATAATTATCTCCTTCATATTAAGCTTCATTTTAAACACAGTTTGTTTGTTAAGAAGCCCTCGCATAATAGAACACAAACTCAAAATAACAATTATATTAATAGTGACCATATATATGATTACTTATTTGGGTCCAAAATTAATGAAATACATTTTTCACAAAACCTTCTAAGGTGGATTAGTTATTGCGAGTGTTATTATCTAGTTTTTACCTGTCGTGATTTTGTTATTTAATATGGAACAGATTGTTTAGTTCTTATTTTTGATAGAATTCGGTAGTTAAGCACTAAAAAGAGTAATATACAAAAAACAATGAGGATGAAAGATTGAAAGATACATCTTTTTTGAAGTTTGTTTTCCGTCACTTCCATATCAATCAATTGAATCAACTATTCTGTCAAACTCCAGCCGATTTAGCTTTAGCAATATATAATCAATATAAAGTTTTGTTGAGTTGGAAACTGAAACACTAGTTTTTTGTCGTTAAAGAAGTCTATATGAAACTTTCATATTGAATAAATGCTTTGCAGATTTTCATTTGATAGTAGACACTCTCATTCATAGTGGACATGAGTTTAGAGAGTCGAAAATATGAAGCTTCAAAATATGAAGCTTCGAAACCGACTCCACATCGTCTCTGACCACCCCCAAAACATCATCTCTTTCCTTCTTTCTCTCCTTCCCCTCTCAAATAACCCGGTATGAGTGTTCTTTCACTATAATATTCGTTATTTCTCTCTGTTATCCATGTTACTCTTTAAAATGCTTAAAAATACCCAATCCTTGATGCTTTTATTAGCCTTGAATAGTATTTTGGTTGTTGTGTCTATGTGAAAGTCTAGTTGATAACATCTATTAGATTAAATAGATCAATGGTGTAGATGTGTTCCATTGTTATTTATGTTCCATTGTGTTTTTATAGTTCTCTAGTCAACATTCACAGTAAAAAATGGATGCAAAAAAGGCAAAAAAAGGCCAAAAAGAAAAGATTCTTTATGGATTCTTGAAATTTCTTGAATTAGAAGAATGTAGATGAAATTAACAGTTCGATTTTCTTTGTTGTTGTTGATAAAAAAATTCCTTATGAATTCTTCACATTTCATGAATACATTACACACTTTTAAACATTCCATTGTCAAATTAATTAATACACTCAATTAATGAATTTCTAGCTTAAATGGTATTAGACCATCTCCAATGGCGTGTTTTTTGAGGTTTTTAAAGGTGAGAGAGTGTGAGGTGGAAGATATAGATAATGAGGTGGATGAGAGAAGTTATGTAACATCTCGTATTTTCGTTAACTTAAAAGTAACTTTATTAATTTATGTAAGGACCTTTTATGTAAATTTTGAAACTTTAGGGACTTATTATACTTGATAATTAAATTAATGGTTAACAAATTAATTTAAAAAATTACAGAAAATTTTTAAAAAAATTATAAAAATTATTTTGTAAACTTTGTATATTTTTAAAGTCATCAAATTATCTTCTGTAATTTTTCTTTAAATTTAAATTCAACATAACAAAGATTATTTTAGTTATTTTAAAATGAACTTTAAATTATGGTTTAAGTAAATAAATTATTATTGGTTCAAACGTTACTTTTAGCTATAGTTTAATCTTGTTATTTAAAATAATTATAGAAATTATTTACACTTTATATCTAATTTTAACTGTTCTTATAAATACTTTAATTACATGAAATTATCTAAATGAAATAACATCTTTTATGGAATTAAAATGTTAGTAATTCTATTATTAAATTTTACTTATATATATATATATTAAAAACCTCAAATCTCTATTTGAAACCCTAGATCACATTTAAATCATTAATCTTATTATGAAACTTAAACCTTGTAAATATATATACTCTTAGGTACCTTGTGAGGGATTGCGTTGGAACGTTTATTCATATTCTTAATAATCATCATTCTTATACTTGTTGATCATGTGAGTATTTCCATACCCATTTTTCTTATTTTCACACTTTGGGATGAAACATGTTAACTTATATCATTGCACTTATAAACTTATTCGAGACTTGTAAACTTATGGCAATTTACTTAAAGTTGTGGTTAGTTGAACTTTTATGGTTACCATGTTATGGCGTTATATGTACAATCATTAACTATTGCTAGCCTAACGAAGTCATAGATCTATGGGACAGACAACCTATTTGGTGTTCCTAGGAGCCGTATGCTTGTGCACTAGGGAACCAAATACACTTAGCTGATCGTATATACTTTTAAC
>BJCO01481398.1:0-11982 GCA_018326465.1 Flaveria floridana | reverse complement strand
AGATCGAGCATGATCTCCCCTCTCATCCGGCAGCACCTAGGCCCCGGGCACAAACCCTCTCAAAACCCTAGGTTTCTACACATTGAAACTAGTATATATAGGCCTCGGCCCATATTATATGCGACTGGGCCCATTCGTGCGATTGGACCATGCGTATGGTCCAATCGTACGACTGGACCATTCTTATGGTTCAGTCTTACGAATGCCCCAATCGCATCTTTCAGTCGCACGACTGGCCCATTAGCATGGGTCAGTCGTACGACTGAGTCTCATTCGCATATGCTCCTGCGAATGACCCAGTTTCATGTGTTTACAACATATCAGGTGTATTACATTAAGCCTAGACTATTCGTCAAGCGACGGACACACTATATATGACTATATATGCTCCAACAGAGTGCTCCTGAGTCTCCTATGTCTAGCCTACATCAGTCACCTATTACTGAGCTGGATTTCTCTGAACCTGTTCAGGAGATCCATATGGAAGAGGCTCTTACTTCTACAAGTGACTACATCATTAAGACCTCAACCATGGTAACTCAGCCCATTGACACTTCAACTGAAGCTGTCAATGAACAGGGGAAATCCAGCAGCCAAGAACTCCATGTTGGTGGTGAGAGAGAAGACTTTGGTCCAATTCTCTCATCCCCCTATGATTCTTCTCATAAAGATGAGGGGAATCTAAGGCTGAAGTTGCAATAATTGTCAAAAACATGCACCTATTTAGTCTCTAAGGTTAGTCACCTTGAATCTCAGGTGACTACCCTGCAAAATAGGGTCAATAATCAGCAACTTGAGATATCCTATTTCAAGGAACAACTAGCCAAGAGACCTTTAAGAAGAGCTCAATCAAGAACAAAATAACCTGTGAATGTGACTGACCTAACTCCTAGCTCACCTATGCAAGAGGGTGATGCTACCAAAAAGGGGGAGAAAGTCATTACAGTCACAGAACTTGAGAGTTCTTTAGAGAGTATGGACATTGAGGACTCAACATCTTCACTTGCAGTTGTGCATACTCAGCAACTTCCTCAAGTTCACATTGATGTGGGCTCTATAGACTCCTTAATTCAGAGTCTTTTTAAGGAAGACATTCCAAGGGCTATGTCAACTCCACCCCAAGGAACTTCAAACTATATCACTGGGTAGAGATATGATGCTGATAGAAGAGCCCTCATTCTTCAAAGAGTTCAAGGACAGCAAGAGGTATTCAACTTTCAGACCTTGAACTACTATGAAGGTCTTGACCTGATCAACATGCCACTTGTCAACTCAAGTCAATCTAGACAAGTTGACAGACTGATACAAAGGATTCAAGACAGAATTACTGAAGAGTTTAGTCAAAGAAGGAGACAAAGGCAATTACGTAATATCATTGGTTAACTGGATGTTGAGGCAGACCCTAAGATTAGCTTTAAAGGAAAAACCTTGATAGAATGCCCAGTGATAGAGCCTGAGAGCCCTGTCACACCAACAACTACTTCAGCAATTCATTCCCTCAGTGAAACACATGTTGGTGAAGGTGTATCACAACCTCTCTCTGGCCAGAGCTTGGATGCTACACCAAGCAATGAAGGCCAAAGCTCTCTCCATCCTGTGTCACAAAGGTCTGTAAGTGACAAAGGGAAAGTGATTCTAACTTCTGAGGAGATTGAGGAGCAGGAGAGAGAGAGGAAGAGGAAGCTAAAGGGAGAAAGTTCCTCTGGGTCTTCAGGATTCATGCAAGCTACAATCAGGGCTGCCCTCAGACCAAACACTCAAGATGATAAGTTGAGGGCAGTCAGGATTACTTACCTGCAGACCAGGAACTATGACATTGATGAGATCATATCTCTCCCTTTAGAGGAACTTAATGAACTGGCTGACATGGAAATGTCAAGAAAGAGGAAGGAAGTAGAGGATACAAGGATACTTCTCCAAATCAAAGAGGAGAAGAGACAGAAAAGATTATACAAGCATGTTCCCACTCTCTCCCCAGTTCAAGAAAGCCTTGTGCAAGAGACTGTGGCATCTATACAAGAACCTTAGATAGATAAAGAAACAGATAGACAAAATATGATCAACTATCTGAGTGCCACTAGTTTCTACCAGGCATTTGCACTTCTTCCCTTGTCCTTTGAGTACATTGAGTTTGAATATCTCAAATAGCTTGAACTTCAAGTACTCAAAGAACAAAAGGCAACAAAGAGAAAGATGAGGGAAGAGGCTGTAAAGTCAAGAGCTCTCATCCAAAAGAGTATGAAGAAGTCTACTGATAGATAAAGGATGATGAGCTTCTTGAAGCTGTATGGATTCTCCAGAAGGAGACTTGGCCCTATGTCTCTATCCACAATGGATGAGCATATTAGGGTAATCAAGCAGAAGATCAAAAGTGGAGAGCTAATTGACTTACACTCTACTCCAAGTCAAACTCCTCCTGAAGTGGAGGTTAAGGTTGAACAACCTGAGACAACACAACCTGGACCTCTTACCAAGTCTCAGCAAGCTTCATCTTCTGATCCATAACAGGGTCAAACTCCCTCTCCTTCTAAACCCGTAAGGGAGGAACACATAACTGAGCAAGACAAGACTGATTAATAAGAAGTCTTCTTATAAACCAAAGTCAAAGGAGAAGAAGACGTCTAAATCATCCACCTCTATACCTCAGGATGAGTCAGATCAACCTGAGGAAGAGCATGAAGAGGCAGCCCAATCAACTCCAATCCAAGTGGCTCGTCTTGCATCTGAGAGACCCATTTTATCCTGGACTTTCACAACTAATCTAGAAAGATGGCATGTGATTAGAGATCAAGGTGATAAAGATGTCTACATATGGTAAGACCTATTCAACCTACCTCTGCATGATCTCTTTGAGATAAGAAGATACTATAAGAGTCTAAGTGATCCTGACCATCTAATGAAGAAGGGCATGGTCATCATCATAATGAGGACTGTCAACAGCTGAAGATCCTCAAATGTTTTGATAGCATCAGCCTAGGGGGAGTTTGTAAGGATTCCTATAAGTCTGATGCAACCAAAATATCCAAAGTCTCTCTACATGCATGTTCTAAAGAACTGAAGTAGAAATGCTTCAGAAGATTTACACTTTGCACTAGAAAAGTTATTCTAAGTGTAAAATCTTCCGAAAACAATACCAACATCTTCCAAAGCCAAAAGTGAAGTCTTCCGAAGCTTTAAAGACAAAGTCTTCCGAGCCAAAGAGTGAAGACAGATTTCTTCCAAAGACTTTTATGAACATGCTTTTATTTGATGTACTTTATCATAAAGCTGGACCACCTTTCCGCTGCACAATTCTATTCAGTCACCAACTTACATGAGTTGGTGAAAAGGTCCATGCTTTTGGTAACTGTACATTGAGGTCTTGGGTCTGAGCTTTCTACTTTATGTACTTTTGTAATATATTCGGATGTGAGCTATGGCATATCATAGTCACTAGTCAAAAGGCAATCTGCCTTTTGACTCTACATTTGATTTTGTTGTCTAGTCTTATGTATCCAGCTGGCCTTTAAAGTATGGTTGACTGTAGGATGTAGTATAAAATATCTCAAGTACTTATAACTTTGAATCAATGCTTTGTAACATCTTGTAAAAGAACTTGAGAAGTAATATACAACATTTTTGAAAACCATATACTTATGTTGTTAGCTATATTGTCCTGTCTCACTTTTTACTTATGTTCTTAGCATCCTTCATATAAGTTATCAGTTCCCTATTTGATCTATTAAGTGTTCTAAATAACTCTCCTCAATTGTATTGTTGTGTTGTAAGTGCATACCCTTCTACGGTCCTGCAATATGCAATTACCTGAATGGTATTACACTAATTCCAACCATAATAAAGTTTGTAAGCTTGTTAAGTCCCTCTATGGGCTTAAGTAGGCCCCCAAAAAATGGAATGAGAAATTAGCCTCTACCTTACTAAATTAGGTTTTGTTTAGAGTGTTAGTGACTATTCATTATTTGTCAAAAGTGATGGTAATATGTTTGTTGCTTTGTTGGTTTATGTTGATAACATTGTAATCACCAGTAATGATGAGGTTGAAATTGAGAAAGTCAAGCACTCTCTAAATCAAAGTTTTTTGATAAAGGATCTAAGTAAACTGAAATCTCTTCTTGGTATTGAAGTTATTGAGTCCAAAAATGGGGTTTGTTTAAGTTAAAGAAAATTTTGCTTGGAGTTATTATCTGAGTTTCGATTGTGTTCTAATTGAACCAAACTTAATTGCTACAAATTTGAGTAATTCTGATGAATGATTTTAAACTAAAGAATGTTACTCAAAATCAAGAATTAATTAGGAAGTTGATTTACTTAACCTTAACTAGATCTGATATAGCTTTTGAAGTTCACTGTATAAGTCAGTACATGCATGAGCCATTAAATTCGCATTTGAACATTTACCTAAGGTTGTTAAGATACTTACAAGGGTCCTCTAGTCAAGGCATTTGTATTAAAAAGTCAGACCAGTTTGTCTTAAAATGTTTTGTTAATGCTGACTGGGGAAAGTGTTTATCGATAAGGAGGTGTATCACTGGATACACTATGTTTTTATGAGACTCATTTATCTCTTGGAATTGTAAGAAACAACCTACCGTATCTCGATCTTCTGCTGAAGAAGAGTATCGTGCTATGTGTATTGCTAGGTGTGAAGTAATTTGAATTTTAAATTTTTTTGAAAGATTTACAAGTGTCTCAAGAGCTTCCTATGAACCTTTGCTGTGATAGTAAAGCTTCTATTCTAATTACTTTAAATCCTGTTTTTAATGATAGAACCAATCATTTTGAAATTGAGTTACATTTTTGAGAGAAAAAGTTACAGCAGGAGTGTTAAAACCTGTTAGAATTGATACACATGATCAAATTGTTGATTTACTTACTAAAGGCCTTAGTGCTAAACAACACAAGTTTTTATTTGATAAAATGAGTCTTTATGAATGTTTTAGAATTTGAATTGAGGGGGGTGTTGAATTGTATAGTGACATCTATCAATTCATATTCTAAAACATATTTTGTGTAGTTATGTTAGTGACACACTTCTTGTTGTTTTCAGGTTTTATAGTAAAGGTTCAATTGTTGAGGGGTTGTTCTTGTCAAGTTCTGAATGAGAAGGGTTGTTGTTGTGAAGGATAAAAAGGTTCGTGACTATATAAAGACAGCCGGGTTCGATTAGGGTTAACACCGATCATTCTTTCATTCATTCATTATGATCTGAGTCTTCTTCTCAAACCCTCAACGGGTTTGTTCATCTATTTTTCTAATTCTTGTTCTAGATGATTCATATGTACTAGAACTTGCAGAGTTCTTGCTATTGTGGTTGATTTTGGATTGTGTTCATCAGATGAACTACGTTTTTTGTATCAAACCAAATCTATGATAACTGATTTATTATGATTTAGTCTATGAATATCTTTGTTTTCAATAATTAGCAACTGAATATCTCATTCTCACTTACAAATGTTATTTTCTTTAGAATCATTACTTAGTCTCATGCCAGAATCGAGTCGTGTTGAAGCTAACGATGTTTTATGTGTTGTCCAATGTTCAAACACCTTTGCTCTCTTGCTGACCTTTGTTTGGATACTTGATTTTTCTCTTACTGCCAAGTAATTTACTATGAAGTCAAACCTATTGCCTTCTATATTTTAGTTCATCTTAAGTTGGTTTTCATGTTTCTTGACATTGAATTCGAATATAATGAGATATTTTTTCAAATTCAATTTTAACAATATCTTCTCTTGCTTTTATTTAGCGACTTACAAAGCTTTGAATCATAATCTTCTTGAACACTGATTAACATCTCTTGCAACTTCTTTTCGGGGATCTTATTCATATTCTTAGTAAATACATCTCTTGCAACTTATTTTTAGGGATCCTATTCATCCTCTTAGTAAACTTCATTTATATTATAAAAGCTTGATTTTATTGTAACAGTTTTCTTGGTATGACCAAACTGATTTTAACCATACATAACTGATGCAAAGTTTATAAGCGATTCACTAACACAACATGACCTAATAGGGTTGAATCATAAAGTGAAGCATGTCTAAAAGGGTTCAACATACTAATACAAACCTCATTTATATTATAAAAGCTTGATTTTATTGTAACAGTTTTCTTGGTATGACCAAACTGACTTTAACCATACATAACTGATGCAAAGTTTATAAACGATTCACTAACACAACATGACCTAATAGGGTTGAATCATAAAGTGAAGCATGTCTAAAAGGGTTCAACATACTAATACAAACCTCATTTATATTATAAAAGCTTGATTTTATTGTAACAGTTTTCTTGGTATGACCAAACTGACTTTAACCATACATAACTGATGCAAAGTTTATAAACGATTCACTAACACAACATGACCTAATAGGGTTGAATCATAAAGTGAAGCATGTCTAAAAGGGTTCAACATACTAATACAAACTTGAATCCAATAATCCAATGTTGGATCCAATATAGGGCAACTGGCGCTTCAAAAGGGAAAACTCGCTGACTGGGTTAGACTCATTAGGATTGAATATACTAGATTGAATTTAATGCATAATTGTAGTGGAATTACGATTAACAAAGATCAAACATATGAAATTACTTAGAAATTACTTATACATCGATGAACAGATACCAAAATACAGCAGGGTTATAAAATTTGCAACAACCTATTCTGTTTATAGGTCTTATATGTGACCTGTACAATTGTCTAAGCTAACCTGACAAAATACGTCAGATAATATAAGTACAAAAGTGCAAAACTATATAAGTATTTTTGTATAAGTACAAAACTGTATAAGCCTGCTTGACTGTGAGACCAACCGGGCGAATGGAGATAAAAGTCGGCCATAGTGATCCGAGAGCCCCGTGTGGAATATATTATAAAAGCTTAATTCTATTGTAACAGTTTTCTTGGTACCCAAACTGATTTTAACCATACATAATTGATGTAAAATTTTTTATATACGATTCACTAACACAACATGACCTAATAGGTTGAGACATAAAGCGAAGTATGTCTAAAAGGGTTCAACCTACTGATACAAATCTAAATCTAATAATCTAATGCTGAATCAAATATGCATCGTGTTAGCTGCTAAATGGAGGGAAACGAGTGGAGGGAAACGAGTGGAGGGAAAGTAAATGGAGTAAATGATTCAAAACTTTAAAGGATATGGGCTAATCTATGAAATCAAAAAGTGGGATAACTACTCCAACCAATTTTTAGTTTGAGATTAGTCTTTAGCATTTTGTTTTCTAATTGTCAATGTTTATGTTATCTAAATTGAGTGTCTATACATTTGTCTTTTGGAATTGGGTCTTCTATCTTGTAATCTTTCAATTATCAATTAACTTTATTTGATTTTTGAGTTCTATCACCAACACAACCTATTATAAAGTAAAAACATTTTTAATAGGTTCAACCCTCCCCGGACCCTGCTTATTAAATGGGATATACTGGATTTGTTTGTTTGTTTGTTATTTTTAATAGGTTCAACCCTAGATACACATGTTTATAATAGGCATATCCGGTTTAAGTAGGCTAATTATAAAAATTTAAAAAAAGAGTGATGTAAAACCAAGTGAAATTATCCTATTCGAGCGGGACCAAATAGTGAAGTTTCTTGACTTGACCGACCATCAGACTTGTGTTTCATAGTCGTTGATCTGACTACAGAAACACCGTCTCACACCCAACAAATTCATACGCTACCACCACTTGCAAGTTGCAACACACACACAAACACACAAACACACAAAAAACACACACAAACACACAAAAAACACACACAAACACACAAAAAACACACACAAACACACAAAAAACACACACAAACACAAACACAAACACAAACACAAACACAAACACAAACACAAACACAAACACAAACACAAACACAAACACAAACACAAACACAAACACAAACACAAACACAAACACAAACACACAAACACACATTGTGTTGTCGTGACCAATGTCGTGGTTAAGATCTGCCGTCAACAAGGCTGTCGAGGTCGGCAACAACAACAACATCACTCGCACCGTCAAGAACTACGCGGATACTGTCGTCCAACATGCCGGTCAAGCGGTTGCTGAAGGGGCTAAAATCTTTCAAGACCGACTTGTAACGCTCTTACTTAACTTATGCTAATTTCTCCGTTTTCTGATTTGAGCATTTGCTCGATTAATATTATATTATTGTTATGTTATTATTCAATTTGAGTAATGCCAATTGGGAATGTTTGTTTTGTTTGCTGGATTGGATTTCGGGTTGTGATTATCAGGCTGCTGAAGGAAGTTATGTTTGGTCTATTTAAGCCAATTCTTATTGGTTCTAATGCGATTAATTGTGACTTTAATCTATGCTTTTAAGATGCAGTATCATTTCGCGAACATCTATTGCATGTCAATGTTTAATCATGCTTCTTCAAAATGGAAAGCTAATATGTTGCAGGAAAGTAAACACATAGTGAATTTGTGATTAAAGTTAGTTATGTTTGCTAATAGGAGGAAAAAGGGTACTGGTTTACTGTTTTGCATGCCTTAAGAAAGTAATTCAATTGGGATCAGTTATTGACAGTATAAAATGATTGGCTGTACCCATTGATTTTTATTTGGGTCATATAATGATGTTTTTTATTTACTAATAACTATTCTGAACTGTTGTTCTATTGGTTATTGACATTTTGTTTGTCCATTTATTTGCTGTTTCTTTCACTCTTTTGATGAAGTTAAGCATGACAGGGGGGTCGAAGTTTCAAAAGCTTTAAGCAGACTGTTAGAAGATTGGAAGAAGCATCCATTTCTGCCAGAGGTCCAGAAAGGATACACGTGATGAGAAGATGGCTAGCTGCTCTGAAAGAAACTGAGAAATTGTCAGGGGGTTTTGTTGAAGATGATGACAAGAATCATGAAGTACATCTTCCTTCTGAAGAACCAAGAGACAATCTGAAAAAGCCATCTGTAGTGAGTAAATTCATTTCTCTGCCATTGTATTGGCACCTTTCAATTTAGAAGAGCATCCTGCAATTTATTGATGAACCACTATTTAGTTTATATCATTTCACTTTCCAGTAATGATTTTTTATTGCTTTTAGTTTACTTTTATTTCAGCTGTTGTGTAGTTATGTTGAATAAAGTGCTCTATCATCATTTGTGGTAACCTGGGTGCATTCAGTGTAAAAGGGCATTTCATTTCTTGTGCTAATTTGTAGCGATCATGATAGGTTCTGTACTATGACCCTGATATAGTGGGAGGTCCAATGAACTTCCATGATGTTTTTCTCTATAGTCAAGCTTTGGAAGGCATTACAATATCTATGGTAAGAACAATTTATAACCTTTTATTGTTTTCTTCTTGAAATGTTCATGCAGACCGTGCAGCACTTTCTACTGTATGTATGGATTGTATGCATCTGTTTACTTCTCGCATGAACTAAAGGCAATTTTGCAATGGTCATTCTATGCAGATCAATAAGATTTAGATTACATGAAATTCATGGTTATTGATGAATTTTATAATATTAACATATATCATATTTGTGTTCAGCTAGAAATTTCAACATTTCTTTTCCCCCTTAATAGATTCTTGTACCACCAAGTGAGGAGGAGGTTTCTCTGCTTCTGGAATTCATTGGGTGGGCTCTTTTTACTTATTTTACATGAGCTTATGTCTTTGTGTTATCTGATTACGCTAGATCATCCTAATGTTTGCAGTTACTGCCTTACTGGAGGAAAAGAAGTTCATAATGCCATAGTCAGCAGCATCCAGGATTTGGCAAAAGCCTTTTCAGGATATGAAAACGAAGTTTTGGTACTGCTGCAACTTTTCTGAAATCCTCAACTTTTATCACTTCTACAATCTCTTAAGTGCTTTTTTATCTTTTCTATTTTTTCTTATCGGTGAAGCGTGAGGAGCTGTTACAGTTTGCAGAAGATGCCATCACTAGTTTAAAATTGAACATGGAGCTTAAAAGGTAATATGTCAAAATGTTTATTTTCTCCGCTGCAGATTTACATACTTGCATCTGAACTGAACAAAGATTATAGAATTTCCATCTTGAGCCTAGTAAAGTACGAGTATCCAATCAAGCTTGTTTTAAAATATTTATCTTCGAAGTTGAACACAAATTATAGAATTCCCATCTTGAGCCTAGTAAAGTACAAGTATCCAATCAAGCTGGATTTAAGATATTCATGTTTGAAGTTTGATATTAATGTAAATTCTGAAACTATAGTAACATATGGTGCGTTATATTCACAGAATAGATGCTGAAGCCTCTGTGCTCAAGGAAAAGCTTGATGGTATGGAAGCATCTGGGGAAATTATTGGTGATGGGTTTGAAAAAGCCTCCAAAGAAGCAACCATTGCTACAACAGAGGTTAACCTTGTCTTCAGAGTTTTAGCCACTTGAATCTCAATATTATTTAGCCAATGCAAATGATAAGAATACATCAGTAGGATTTATACACTATTATCTAATTGTTAGGTATTCATGTAGGCTCTGAAGAAGGCTCTGGCTCATATTCAAGTTTGTTCGAAACTAGAAGGGCTTCTACTGAAAAAGAAGATGCTTTATGGTGGAGAACCTCCTGAGGTCCATGCTCAAAAGGTAGTATTTTATTTGAAATGTTATACCTGTAATAACCACTAATTCTGTAAATCCTTCAACATGCAAATATCAACTGATCCTTTATTCTGAAGTTTACTCATATACATAGTGTTGGGTTTGTGAAGGCTTTGGGCTTGGGCTCATGTTTAGTTTTCTTGTTCATTAAGTTGTTAACCCTAATTAGTCTCTACATATACCCTGTCATGTATTTGTAATCTTTGTACTGAGCAAATAAAGAAAAACCTAGTTGCAACCCGTGGACGTAAGTCACACCGACTGAACCACGTTAAATCCTTGTGTCGTTTATTTTCTATTTTCTGCGTGATAATCGTTTGTGCGTGCTCTTGTGTTAGTTCCGCTGCGCCGCTTGAGGCCTAACACATAGTATGCTTTATAGTGATACTTCATTACCATAGGGAACCATAGATTTTAGACAAGGGGCTCGTGGACTGTGACAATTATTTAAACTGAACAATAGATAAGAAAACAAGCAATGGGATAAGCTTCTGACTGCTACCAAGTACCAACAGTGAAAGATGAATGTTTTGTTGTTTGTTTTCCCTTATTAGATTGGGCTTCTGGAGGTTTGAAATTTTTAATGGCACTATGATGTCGTGATAGTGCTACTAATATCTTTAGGACGACATCATCTATGGTTTAGCATAAAAAACTATCTCGCAACATTAGAAGATTAATTATGCAAAATGAGAAAAATCTGCCTATGCTCCTGACAAGATATCATAAGTTTTCATGCTATCCAGTGTCTTTGCTTTTGAAATGACCACAGTTTCACTCCTTGGTATATTGGTATATGACATTTTCTACTGTTATGCTTTATCTAATTACGTTAGGTTTATCTTAAACACTAGAGAAATACATTTTTATCCTTCACTCCCTTGTCTTTCAGTTAATATTAATTCTGACTATAACATTAGTTGGAAAATCATTTCTTTATTGATTAACTGTAATATGTGCTTGCTATCAATCTTTATATCTGCGCAAGAAGAACTTGAAACCTAGCAGTTGTATGTTAAAATTTGAACACACATTGGTTAAGTTCTCTTTGCTTCACTTTCAATCTTGTCTAACTCAGTAACTTCTGTTGCACTTTTTTTACCTTTAGATTCTTTTTTTCCCTTTAAAAAGCAACACTCAAAAGTTTGATGGCTAGTAGTGTTGTCTATGGCTTTAAACAGGTGGATAAGCTGAAAATGTTATCCGAGTCTCTCATTAGCTCCTCTACAAAATCTGAAAAGCAAATTTCTGATAACAGGTATTTATACATGCTATATATATATATATATATATATATATATATATATATATAATCTGTGTGTATGTATATGTGTGTGTGTGTTCATGTTTTCATATAATAAG
>BJCO01481374.1:0-11327 GCA_018326465.1 Flaveria floridana | reverse complement strand
TTTGGCTGTAGTTATTTATAACTGGTAAAACCGCCTATACATAAGTGTAGTTGCGGTAGCTCTTATTAAACTTGCTTACTGTTTTCATCTTAACATCTTTTAATACTTAAAACCTGCGAAGCTCACCAACAATTATGTTGACCGTTTTGAGCATCTCTTTTCAGGTGATCAAGGTAATTGAAGTTCTAGGAGTGCTGCCTTTTAGAGGAGACCCTAGGATGCATTTTTGGAGGATTAAGCATTTTTGTTAAACATTTATTTTTGGAATATTTTGGGCTGCTTAACTTGTACACTGTATACTTGTTCCCGGGTTGTGGGAATTTACATTACAAGTCATCCTTAATGCTTATGTAATCGTTTATGTTGTGCTTATGGCTATGCTGTCGTGAACATTGACTATACACGACACAAGTCTCCATTTGTGTTCGGGTGTCGTCATGACACGCTTATCATCATATTCATATTGCTTCTCTATTGTATACCATGTGTTATGATGATCCCGTCTAGCTCGCATCCCTATGTTTCCGCTGTCAGCGGGGGTGTGACACTAACTATCCCTAAAACAAAATAACTAATCCAAGATGTCATTTAGCTTTCTACACAACCTAAATAAGACACAAAATTTTACAATAACCTAAACAAGATATCATTAATTAGTTTCTACACAACCTAAACAAGATGTCATTAGTTTCTACACAAACTAAACAAGACACACAAGGTTCTACACAACCTAAACAAGATGTTATTAATTTCTACACAACCTAAACAAGACACACAAAGTTCTACACAACCTAAACAAGATGAATAAACCTTTAAAAAACCTAAAAAACAAACACAAAACAAAATCCACAAAAATTACTACACTAAAACATATACCAGATCCAAAAAGTTCTACTAAAAACCCTAATTTACAACACATCCACAATCAACTACAATTTAGCAATCAAAACAAAAAAAACAACAATGTAGAACCTGCAATGGGCCTGTAGGCGGAGAAAGACAGAAGCCGAAGGGCCTGCGATGGGGATTGGCGGGTGGCCGACGGCGGCTAAGCGAAGGTCCTGCAGCGACTGCGGCGGCGGCTGCAAGAAGGTCCTGCGAAGGGACTGCGGTGGGTGGCTGGAGGTCGAAGGGGGTGGTCGATTGTGAGTGCTGAGAAGTTTGTCGAAGGGGGTGGTCGAAGGGGGTGGTCGATTGTGCGACGGGGGTGGCCGGTGGGTAGTCGGTTGTGCGAGGGGGGGTTGGCCGGTGGTGGTCGATTCTGCGACGGGGGGGTGGCCGGTGGGATTTTGAAAGGGGATTGGCCGGTGGTCGATCGATTGGGGGAAATAAGAGGAGAGGCGCGCGGGTTTAAGAGAAAAGGGGGGTTCGATATATTATAGGCGGGGTTAAGTTAAAAATTTTAAAATATGACAAACCAAGATGACACGCATAAATGTGTGTCATCCTTTCTAAAAATAGTTTAAAATACGACATATATTTTATGATACGCGTAAATACGCGTCATTTTTTTTACTCGTCATCTTTTTCACGTTATCTATTAACAGTTTTCTAGTAGTGAACGTAGGGATAATGACATGTATTGAAACTGTGTTTAAGGTTCTTAGAAGGGACTACTTTTTTGTAATGCTTATAAACATGACTCATATATTAGACCAAAAATTTATAAAATAATTCAAGGTTTATACAAGATTGGATTGATAAGAAAATGGCTTAACACACATAGCTAAAAATGATCAAGGGGGGAGTTTTAGAGAAAATATTTGTTCACATCCAGCTACCAGATTAGAGAAAATATTTGCTAACGCTACCAATATTAGGGAGAATTTTAATTAGTGATGGTTTCTACTTTCTTTAAGAGGATGTTATAGCGAACACAATATTTTTAGTTGATACTAAAGATTAGTCTAAGATGGATTAGTTTACATTCATCTGAGGTGCTACAAATCATTGTGTCTTATGTTGATATTTTTCCTATATTAAACATGTTTACATACTTTTCTTAACTCACAAGTTCTTCACAAGATATATTTTCTTAACAAACAAAGAATTTTTAAGAGTAGTCATAAGTTTTAAAACCACCACGTATTCACCACCCATCTCACTTCGTAGAACAAAGCGTTCCAAGTCGAGATAGGAAAGTGTACGACATTGCCTCGTAAACAGAAGGACATAATACAACTACAGAACGACTCCCTTGTCTCGTAAAATTTCTTAAATTTATTAGAAACACCGTATTCTGTTCTTAATTAGTTTCGTAAGTAAATCGTTTGATCCTTTCGGATAATTAGCATTTTCATGATATACTATATGGTCATTGCATTAGCTTGCAAACCCACATGTTTGTTTAATATAATTGGGCTGACTATGTAATCTCTTCTAAGCCCATGGGTTAGAAGCTAGAACCTACCAATCCACATGTTCGTTTAAATTGGAATTACGTAATTCAAAAAATACCTGTTGCTTTGGCCTTTTTAAATAATATGTAGATTAAAGTTCTTGTTATGTGGCTTTATAAGTGTATGCATGTTTTTTGCATGCCTCTTTCTATATAGTTAGAAAAACACGTGATCCACTTATTAATATCTATATGTGGTATACAGCATGAGATTTAATGGTGGCTTTTAGATAAATAAATGTTTTTAATCTAGCTAGTTTAAACCAAATTCGAACGGTGCACGATGAAATGTTTTAGCTGAACATAAAATGCAAATCAATTTTAAATTATTGGAAGTATTTAGGTTGTAAATCAATGAAATAATTATGAATGCGCATAATGTTAAAAACGAAATTGCCCTTTAGTGGTTCTTTTTAGTTTCTTGGCTTTTTATATACATTAATAAATAAATTTCACAGAAGTTTATGAAATTTCGATTTTAACGATTCTATTAGTTTATAGCATAATGGTAAAAAAGTGTATGTGATAGCCCTTCTAAGTGGCAAGCGTTCAAGTTCTATCAATATGTTGCAAATTTAAAAGTAATTAAAGGGCTGTTTAGCAGCATCTGAATAAGCCTCTTAATTGTTCAGATGTCTGAATGATTTAGCATTTAAAGATGCAGACTGTTTGTTTCGTGAGCAAATGTCTGAATAGTTCAGACATTTGTCTCTTAATGATTAAGCATTATACTAATGATGAATAGTTAATAGGTCTAATGTTAAATGGTCAAGACCACTTATCTGAATTGCTCAGACATTTGTCTTTGAATAGTTAAACAATATACTAGTTTTTAATGGTTCAGAACTCTTAATAGTTCAGCACTTAATGATTCAGACCTCTTAATGGTTTAGCACTTAGGGGCTGTTTGACAGCCTCTTAATAGTTCAGATGTCTGAATGGTTTAGCACTTAATGGTTCAGATGTCTGAATGGTTCAGCACTTAATGGTTCAGACTGTTTGTTTCGCGAGCAAATGTCTGAATGGTTAAGACATTTGCCTCTGAATGGTTAAGCATTATACTAATGTTGAATGGTTAAGAGGTCTAACGCTGAATGATTAAGACCTCTTTACTAAATTGGTTAGACATTTGCATTTGAATAGTTAAGCGATATACTAGCTCTTAATGGTTCAGACCTCTTAATGGTTCAACACTTAATGGTTCAACACTTAATGGTTCAAACCTCTTATTGGTTCAGCACTTAGGGGCTGTTTGGCAGCCTCTTAATCAGCCTCTTAATGGTTCAGATGTCTGAATGGTTCAGTACTTAATGATTCAGACTGTTTGTTTCGCGAGCAAATGTCTGAATGGTTAAGGCATTTGCCTTTGAATGGTTAAGCATTAGTAAGCATTATACTAATGCTAAATAGTTAAGAGGTCTAATGCTGAATGGTTAAGACCTCTTATCTGAATTGATCAGACATTTGTCTTTGAATAGTTAAGCAATATACTAGCTCTTAATGGTTCAGACCTCTTAATGATTCAGCACTTAATGGTTTAAACCTCTTATTGGTTCAACACTTAATCATTCAGATATTATCAAATAGCCCCTTAATCATTCAGATATTATCAAACAGCCCCTTAATCATTTGGAAATTACGAAACAACCTCTAAGTGTATGGGAACCAATGATCCTTAACCCAAGTGGTTAAAGTGAGTACAGACCATTAAAAATGTGGAGGTCTTGAGTTCGAGTCTCACTTGGAGCAAAAATGTTGGGTTTAGCCAGAGACTTTTCTCAGTGATGGGTTTCCTCATGAGAGAATTGTGGGTGCGATCTTGGCTAGGAAACAAAAATAGAACCAATTAAATTAACACTTATTTTCTAAAACAGAGTCGCATATCTGTCGTTAAAAAAACTTTAAATGTGTGTGAATTTATAATATTTGCATGATATACAAAGTCACTAATTAATATTTCCATTCAAGTATAAATTGAATATTTTTTAAGGTAATAAATTACAGAGTTCATAACAAAACTATGTATCATGTTACTATAATAACTTAGATAATGTTTAAGCAGAGAATTCCAATATAAGCAACTTTGTAGCATTACAAGTTAAGAAGTGTGTACCTAATGCTTGACTTATCTTTTCTTTTAAGCAAAGTCTAAAAAACATCGTATCTTTTCATGATTTAATGCATACAGTTTTACAGTACTAGGATGTAGCATTGTGAGGTAAGGTGATAAATTAAATTGGATCAAATCCTAATGTATCAAATGGGTTTCATTAAAAAGTTAATGTATCTGGTTGGAGAGCCATGATGAATCATATGCCTCAGAAGAAGCCTTGGCTAAAAGAGAAGTAATATCAAGTTCATCTTTGTTTTTACTGTGAGGAGGCGAACCAATCCATTAATTCGTGTATGCCAATAAAATTTTAGCCGGAATTTATGGAATAAAGTAGGATAAATTTAGTCGAGCCAATGAGCAAGACACCCTTGGCACGTGCTCGGGTCATCTATAAACCAAGCTAATTCAAAGCCTTTGTCAAGCTTTTATCCAGGTAAGTTCCGTGGTACAAGCCTTTTTATGACTCTCGTTGTAATTTGTAAAAAAATCTGTATAAAAGGATGAGATTAACTCCAAAAATATATACCAATAAACCTAAAATTTATAGTTGTTTAACATTTCTAAAAGGCAAGTTATAAACCAGAAAGGCTAGCTTTAGTTTGCTTTTGATATTGGAGCCCAATGTGTGGTGGGTATTCAAAGCTAGTATGTTACATAATTACATGATGAAGTCATGAAACCCTATTGTGATGCAGCCCAATTGGTGGAGATTATTTAAAGTGATGCACGTAGTTTTGTCATGATATGTATTCGGGTCCAGTTAGGGTTCATCTGACAAGATAGGTAGACACCGATACGTGTATACATCTATATGAGTCGTATAAACGTCATGATTAGGTGTCCGGCTAACACATCAAAGTGTACATATAGTAAACCCATATGTATACATGCATATATAAATGTTTTAAAGTTAAAACTAAAAATAATATAAATGAGTGGCTCACTCACTATCAATGTCATATTTAACATAGGATGCATGCCTCTAAAACCGCTATCTTCAAGGGCAGATGTTAAATTTAGGGTTGTAAATGAGAAAAGCGATACCGAAAGAGGCTGGCTTTAACTCAACTCCTTTACAAACCAAGCTGAGTCATGTCTGGTTATTTATTTTAATGAGCTGAAATGTAAATCGGCTCGTAAAAAAACAAGCCAAAGGGCTCATCAGGCTAGCACACTTATTTTTTCATACATATTCGTATATATAAGTATAAGAAATAATACATGTTAAATTTATTTATCTTAATTCATTGATTCGATATTCTACAAGCGAGAAATAGTTTATATATAGGTTATGATAAATTTTGTATGTTTGTTTTTTTAATGATTTTGTATGTTTGTTTTTCTTCATTAAAAATTTTCAAATTGTCATACACGGCTATGATCCACGGAGTTGACTGTGCTTTTTAAACTTAGATAATGTGGTTATTGTCACTAAATGAGATTTTAAAGAAAATAGAATAAAATAAAAAATTATAATCTTGTCTATTTCACTAGTCTGACCACTTCAAATGAAGACGGATTAAAGAGGTAAAACACTAGGGACCAGGTTTCCAATCCAGCTATATAACCAATCGTTCGATCTGTTCATGAAAACATTGGCGTTCAGGTTGGTTCATGCGTCCGACAAATTCCGCGGTCACGTAGAATCTTCATGTTCGTGTGAAATCTAGTCCGTCAACCGCAAACACGACTCGTTGAACACCTGATTATTAATAGCACTTGTCTCATATATAAGTTGTAAAGGAACAAGCTGATTTTCATTTCTATTATCATTTCGTGTTATAATCTTGTCATTTAAGAGTTGTTTTTTTGAACGGTCAACGAAAAATTTTTAAGTTCGGTCACCCGGGTAAACCCATTGGCGAAAGGTCACTCACGTCCGCGAACACAGACAGCGCTGATGACCCGACTCGCCCACCATTCCAAAAGAAACCCACCACCCAAAGACCCACTGTGATAAAACGTTTGACCCACGTGGAGCATATTGCACCTAGTGAGACTCTAACCCATGACATGCACTTTAGAAAGTCATAAGATGTCTTCTTCTAAACCAGTTGACCTAGGACTCATTGGCATTTTTAAGAGTTATTTATTAACTATGAATATCGCCTTTATTATTAAAATTATTAAACAGATAAGGTCAATAATGGCTGGAAATGGTGGGTTTTGTTAGTTGTTTACTTGGTGGATGAGGTTGACAAAATGGTTTTGTCTCCCTACCGACTACTACTTCCCTTATTCCAACAACTTGTGCAAAAGTATTCAAACGGTATTCTTAAATCTTAACAACTATTTAATTTATTATTATTTATTTAATTTGTGTAATTTAAGGGTACTAATCTAATTTTCATATATTAATTGATTGAATTAATAAACGCTTTGATGATAATTCCTTTTTAAATTTTTTGTAAACACAATTCTTAATCTTAATTAAGTTTGAATAAGATAAAGTTCGGTAGAAATACCGTATCCACATATATTTTGTCTCATAGTAATCATCTAAACTCTACCTCGACATACTGTTTTATATGGCTTTTCATACCGTACAAATTAGTAATTTAATTCTTACGAATAAGTGATTTTTTTATGTGTCTTCTGTATTGCATCCGGTCTTTATTTTCTCTTTAACATGTGTAAGTTGTTTAATCTACGCATTTTTTGCTCCACCGTGCATTTGGGTAGAACTAACACTAGTGCTTCACTCAACGTATCTTTGTATATTTATAACCGTCCTTATTCTTTACCCTGTACAAACAACATCAAGGAAATATATTTGAGATGAACATCTCTACGATATATCATAATACCCTTAAGCTACAAGTCTTTCGGTAGTTACGTATAAATATAGATATATTAAAATAAAAATATATATTATCAAGATATCATGAGGATCGTAATATTGTACGTATCCTGCCGATCAAATTTGGAGTATTATTAAAAAGGTGTCTTTTCCCATATTATTATTAATATTATTTAATATTTTTAATTTGGCGGTTACGTGGAAAACACCGGTCTTTGAGAATGTGAGTATGAGTTGGCACAGCCCACGTGCTGTCCCCATTGCACGATGACGTCAGCCGTGACACATATTGCAGTCCTTGTTGCGCCTTATCCGTTAACTTTTCAGCTGCTTTGCCACGTGGCGGCCCCTTGAGCTGTTGAGTGGCCCCCGCTGAAAAGACTACTTCAACTCTTTTAAAATAGGCATATTCGGTATATATACTTGCCCTGTAAACCTTTTATTTTATTTATTGCTAACTAAAACATTTTACAATAATTATTCCTTGTCATGTTACGGAATATACCCTTTTGGTTTTGACTTAAGGGCGGTGGGGCCACCCACATCAGACACACCACACTACATCACATACCTCATTAATTATATAATATGCGATATCACATCATAACATATCACACCACATCATGTCATATGAGGGGGTCCTCATATCATGAGGGATGCTAGGGTGGGAAAGAAACGATTGCTTCAAAACTGGGAGAAAACATCTGCAATGTCCTAGCGTGAGGATGTCGTGAAACGGATCAACGGCACGACGTGAGGGATCAACGGCAATGTTGCCACCGGCGGTGCCTGCCGCCGTGGAGGTTACGGCATGAGTGAAGTTGTGTTTTACACAAATAAAACATGAAAAACAAGTATCAAACATGTAGGGTTGGCAATAAAAGAAAAATGACTTATCGTGTTTTACAGGTTATATATTTTGTGATTAACATAAGTAACAAACATAAAAATATATTGTTTAACCACCGATCCCTTTTTTTCATCAATAATATTAACTTTTGGTTTGTGTGTAACATTTTTTTATATTAATTTTTGGTCTATATTAATTTTTGGTCCTAGGTTTAAATTTTTGGCCTATATTAATTTTTGGTCTATTAATTTTTGGTCTATGTGTAACATTTTTTGTTCTATGGTTCAAACTCTGTCACTGTATACAAGTCACGTTAACACTTCAGCTCATCAACTTGTAACCATAGAAATAACCATATGATTCTCACCCTAATCTTTGATAGGTAAGAAAGTGGAGGTCATGGGTTGAAATCTCACTAGGTGCAATATGTTTCAAGTGGACCAAAGTTTTATCACAGTGAGTCTTTAGGTGGTGGGTTTCCCTTAGAATGGTGGATGAGCCGGGTCACCAGCGTTGTCTGTGTTCGCGGACATGGGTGACCTTTCGTCAATGGATTTACCTGGCTGATTAGGCTTAAAAATTATTTGTTTGCCGTTAAGAAAAAGTAGATAAATTTGATAATTTAAATACAACTGTAAAAAATAATTAAGATGTATTGGTTTCTATCAATTTACGACAACCAGAAATTAGGTGTCATGTTAGAAGTCTACAACCGCATTTTATCCATTCTTTTTGACATTATGACATTTATTTTATACATTAATATATTAAAAATTTTGAGTAAAGTTACTTTTGGAAATTATAGATTTGTCTCGTAAATTCTTATGTCGATTAGCGAAGGTCGTTTACGATATGCTTGATTTCGGTGTAAACCAGCTCAACTTATTTAATTTAATACACGAATACGACTCGTGATTTTAAACTTATTTGTTATTCAATTTAATTAATATTTTTTATGGGTATACTTAGGGGCTATTTGATTTGAGCTGACCCGGCTGACTGCCTGACTCGGTCAGCCGGTCAATGTGTTTGATGTAGTTGTATTGTGTTCTGATCGGGTCCGTAGGTTCTGACCTAGACCCTAAATTAAAACATGCTGACCCGACTGACCCCTCCCTTCGCCAACCCCCACCTGTGCGACCCCCTCCTCGGCCGATCCCCCCACCTGCGAAGGTAGAACAGGCGGTGGTGGTGCGTGCAGACTCAGTCATGGTGTATGGTTTTGAGGTAGAACCTGCAGAGTTGTCCATCCACCCACCGCGACCCATGGTGCAGACTCAGCGTTTTGAGTTGTCGATTTGGTGGTGGTTTTAGGCTTTGATGAACAGGCGGTTGTGGTGTGTGCACCCATGGTCGGTGGTGGTGGTGGTGGTGGTGGTGGTGGTGGTGGTGGTGGTGGTGATTGGTGGAAGTGAAAATAGTGAAGAAAATAAGGGGTATTTATGGAGAATTGGGGGTGCCAAACCTAAGATTAGAAAATTGTTTATAAATTAAATTATATATTTTTATCATTCAATAGAATCAAACAGTTAAGTTTCAATCAGATGCAGACTCAGTCAGAACTTCTAACTGGGTCAGCTTCTGACTCAGCCAGATCTTACTGAGTCAGTGTAATCAAACAACCCCATACTTTTACATATATGCCTAGTGATTGTTATATATGCAAACGTATAATGATACATATTATTTTGTATTGTAAGTATTTATGCATAATGATATCTATTATAAAATTGATTATAAATATTGTTATATTAACATATAGAGTTATTTAGGTTCACACGCTTGATAATGCATGGTATGAAGGACGAGCTAGTTATTAAACGTGCTCTAATGCTAGTTTAAATTAGGCTTTACTTTGTTTAACTTCCATCCAAATTAAGTTTTTAATAATTTAATCTCGAGTAGCTCATGAACAACTTATCTCGATACACCTAGTTGTTGAGAGGTGTAAGGTCTGGTGCATTAGTTATTTAAGGGGATGTTACAATATAGCTCTACAACTCTTTACTATAGTTTTCTTGTTGTAAGTTGCAACCGGTCGCTAAAGAGCTAACCGACGTCACGCGATTTTCCCTCCCATTGTAAGTTTGGCCACATCGATCTTGTTTTACAAATCACGTTTCCAATGTAATCCACAAAATTAATATATTTCTTTGCATCCGATGGTATATTTTTTTAACAACAAACTTACGTACTCTTTAAACTTATTTTTAAATTTACATGATATCCATACGTCCCATTGACCACTTGAGGATGATAAAATTTAATTTACAAATTGATACCTTTAGGCTATAGAAACCTTTTGACATCCAATAGTGATTCAAGTTTATTTTTTTCCTACAATGCCGCAACTGCTAAGTGCTAACCATAATGACATGAACCAAATTCAAGTGGACCACGTGATGTAATAAAAATATATTTACTATACTCTTTTTAATATACTTTACGGTCTAACTACATTATAAATCTATATGTTACAATGGTGGAATGAATAAGATTAAAAAAATTAGTAACGTATATTTAAAACTAGTGAAAAGATATTTTGAGTTTTAAGTAAATAATAAAACAATACCTTTGAAATAGAAAATAACTGGAAAAAAATTTAAATTACAATTGTAACACGTGAAGATATATTTAATTATTTGTTAAAGATATAGGCACCTACAATAAACTTGTTTCTCAATATTTGTTTGTTCTTATTGTCACTGTTGTAGTTTACTGGGATTCATTGATTTTACTTCAATTTAAGAGGATAGTTTGATTAAAATAAAGTCAGATCAACTTATGATGAATGTATGTCTTTTGAGATGTTATACGAGCTTTTCACATTATACTATATTATATTTATATATTGTATACTATGAAAAAACCAAATGATGAACAGTGACGATGAACAGTTGATGAACAATGCCCGTCCCCTTCCCCTTCTTCTTCCTTCTTTTTCTACTCCCTGCAACATTGACCATTAACAACACCACTGTCACCTTCTCCACCACCACTGCCACACTATCACCACTGCAGCACCGTCCATCGACCACTATAGCATCGACCATCGATCACCACAACACCAACAATAGACCACCACATCAGCATCCGCCACGAAAATAGAAGCCCTCCACCCCTCCACGCACACCTCCGCCCTAATCTGTCCACCACCATTGCACAC
>BJCO01481362.1:0-10045 GCA_018326465.1 Flaveria floridana | reverse complement strand
GGCAGGGAATAAGTAGATGGAGAGCCCAATTCGTCGTGAACAAGTTTGGCGGTTGATTTTGCAAAATTGAATGGGAAGAAAGGCAAGGGGTATGGCGAAGGGCGAAGAAGCTTCATCATCAGCATCAGCATCAGCATCAGCATCAGCATCAGCATCAGCATCAGCATCAGCATCAGCATCAGCATCAGCATCAGCCTCAGCTCCTCGGCCATGGGAGTCGTACCACACTGTTTATACCAACGCCAAAGCAGGTAGCTATTTACCATTTACTTCATCTCTCGCCTTTCTCATGACCTTTCTCAATATCTAATTCAATTCCATTCCTTGCATTCTGCTGCTTATTTATATGAATTACGCTCTACAACCTTAGATTACTGGCATTGCTAAAACCAACCTTACCTTATCCGTCTATGCAAACTTAGGTTTATCATCAAATTGCTTAGGTTTACCTGGATTATCATGTCCGCAGGTATGGACGGGGTTGACAAGGAAAAAGTGCAAAAACTAGTGTATGAAATGAGCAAAGGATCAAAGTATTTCCAAAACGAGCAACGTAAGGACGCATATATGAAACACAGGATTGAAACTATGCGTGCTCAACTTGCAAACCTAAAGGCTACTGATTTATCTCATTATCAGAGGGTAATTCGCCAAACATTTAACCCCTTTTACAAATTATAATTGTATTCACCCCTTGTGCATGCCAACAGGTTAATCTTCTTTGCCATGATTGTCACACATTTATGCTTTTATTGTCACACATGTATGCTTTTATGATCCATTTACCTCTTTAATTCTTGTGTGAATATAGGTTGCTGATAAAAGAATTGCAGAATTAGAAGCTACACGTGATTTATCAAGGATGTGGTTGCATGTAGACATGGATGCTTTTTATGCAGCTGTTGAAACCTTGAGCAATCCCTCATTAAAAGGCAGGCCAATGGCTGTTGGCAGCATGTCCATGATCTCTACTGCTAATTATGAGGTTAATTTGGATGTAAAATTTTCTTTTCATTGCTACATACAGGATGCAAACGTTTACATCTGTTAAAGGGCACAATTTTCACTTTGTAGGCTCGGAAATTTGGGGTTCGTGCTGCAATGCCTGGTTTCATCGCATGTAAATTATGTCCAGAGTTGATATTTGTGCCCACAGATTTCAAGAAATATACATATTATAGTGACTTAACTAGAAACGGTCAGATGCTTTACTATTTTGGAATTCGATGTAAACACCTTTTCTTCTGTGAACTATGTTATAACGTGCCATTATGAATCAGTCTTCCAAGGATATGATCCCAATTTCGTGGCTGCTAGTCTTGATGAGGCCTACCTGGATATTACTAATGTCTGCAAGGAAAGGGATATTACTGCAGCAGAAGTAAGTTAAAACACACACGTACTCATATGTTGAAAATGTAAATGCTAAATCACCTTTGATTGTTATTTGTAATTTTGAAGGCCACTGAAGAGCTTAGACAAAATGTGTACAAAGCTACTGGATTGACATGTAGTGCTGGAGTTGCTCCAAATCGTTTACTTGCAAAGGTATTGTAAGTTGTGAAACAATGTAATTATGTTTATTCATACCTAATTATATGCTTTTTGGTGGTATTTAAAAAACGTTATTTTTCAAAATGGTATCCAATTGAATTAAGTTTTATGCAGGTGGTAGTCGGTGGATTTGTATAATAATTTTTTATTTGCTTCCCAAATTTAATCAGGTGTGCTCAGATATAAATAAGCCAAATGGTCAGTTCCTTTTACCTAACGACCGGGCTGCTATTATGACATTTATATCATCACTTCCTATTAGAAAGGTACATTATATCAATTGCTTATTCTTAATAGAATAGCTTTTCTAGACATTTAGTTGAAATATATTTGCAATCTTTACTCAAACAAATTTAATTGTTTCTTTCACAGATTGGGGGAATTGGTAAAGTCACAGAACATATCTTAAACGACGTGTTCGAGATTAAAACATGTGAAGATTTGCTACAAAAAAGCTCTTTCCTTTGTACACTTTTCTCTCCTTCATCAGCAGGTGTGTGGTTGACACCTCTCCCTCTTTTTGTTAAACATGATACTAACCCTAGTTTCTGCATGATGTAGACTTTTTTATATCAGTGGGACTTGGACTTGGAGGAACAGATGCACCTCAAGTTAGATCAAGAAAAAGTATGAGCAATGAGAGGACATTTTCAGCAACAAATGATGAAACATTTTTCCATCAGAAATTAGGTAGGAGAAATTATGTCTTGAATATAATCTTTAGTAGCAAAAATAAGATTGAAGAGTTTTGGTTCTTCATTCATGGTCTTTATGCACGGTCTACACTTGAAAAATCTGATCATTATAAACCCTTTGACCGTGATGTGCTGTCTTGTTGGCTGTTGCAACAGATTACAACATAAATATAATAAAACTCTTGTTAAATATATTTTGCAGTCGAACTTGCAGAGATGCTTTCTGCTGACATGGAGAAAGAAGGTCTACATGGACGAACACTAACACTAAAACTAAAGACTGCATCGTTTGAGGTACAGTTCTTTTTTTTTTTTTTTTTTTTTTGGTGGAGGGAAATTGCTTGATCCAAAAATTTTAAGTTTAGTCTTGTTCAGGTCAAAACTCGAGCTTTGACTCTACAAAGTTATATACGGTCAAGTAAAGATATTTTGAAACATGCTTCAAAACTTCTCAAGGCTGAACTTCCTGTATCACTTAGACTCATTGGTAAGGAGACTAGTTATGCTTATATATTTATTGGATAAAGACGTAAAGTTCAAATCCTATTCGCCAGAATTTAATGTTTAATCATAGTAGCAGTCTTCAATAATTTCGTAGGGGACCAAACACACATTCGATATGTTAAAAATAATAGTTGCCTATGGGGATAAAGGTCATATCCTATTGGCCAGATATATTTGTATGTTGAATATTGAACGCCCTCTTCCAAGTTAATTTATCAAGTTCTCCACTCCACCCTTAAGTAAATCTCTAAACTGTGGCATTATAAAAGGGTAAAACTTAAAAGTGACATATAGCTATTATATAATGCATCATTTTTACATACCTAAAACTATGTTTTTATTTCTTTGTGGAAACTTATTTTGGGATGAGCTTGTATCTACCCATCTATGGGGACTAGTTCACATCATATTTACGAGAATATTAGGCAAACACTATTCTAAGTAGATTTTGGGGTTATGAGCTTATATAGAACATATCAGAATTTGTTATACTTGTATATCATTTTTTGATACTATCTTGTTGATAATGTTTTAAGGGTTTGTAAACTGAGTAACATTTTCTGTTCTTGTTCTGTGGTAGTAAATACAAGTTCCCAATCTGTTTGCTGTTAACAAAATTTGGGGCTGCCGGGCTGCTGCTTTACTTGTTTGGGGTTTTGTTTTTTAGAAAAGTTAACAATGCTTTGAAGGTTCTTTGTTGCATAAAATTCCATTGTATTTTCATCTTTTTCCCATTTTAGTCATACTACTTTTTTTTTGTACACTTACATTTAGGGTATTGTAATGATGACCAAACAAGACAACTTTTACAACAATCCCACATAATTATTCAACTGTACAAGAAGTCATAATAACCCAAAAGGGACAAAAAAGCCTTAGATGAATAGATGTACCAAACAAAGCACATTGACTAGAACAAGATGAAAGAAAATTACATTGTTATTTGATTAAGAAGCTACTGTAACATAAGAATACGATTCTGTCTTCCTGCAGGACTACGCATGTCTCATTTTAATGAAGATAAAGATGGTACTCTATCTGATCCTACACAAAGAACACTTCTTAATTATATCAAACTGGAGGACAGTAACATGAAACTTGTGGATGAAGAGCATTCAGATGTTAAAGCTGACTCCGAGTCACATTATAGTTTATATGCAGATCCATCTTATGACCATATACAAGAGCTAAGCGATAATAATGAACACATAATGGAGCATACTGGCCTTGAAGACTATGAATGCAAATACCAGGTATTTGTAATAAAAATGACTATTTGTTAAAGTCTTGCTACTGAGAGAATAACATGCAAACTCAGAATAAAGATCATTTAACACTATGGTACTGTTACATGGGGAATATAGGTGGCAATTTTGATCCATTTAAATACAAATGTGTTGATTTTGGTTATCTTTTTATCTCTAATGGGTCGGCTGGGTTAAGCTAAAAGATATATAGGGAAACAGAGTATGGGTCAAACGGGTTGAAATGATGCATCACCAAACCTGTTTCAAACCTTCCCAGAAAAGGGCATCGTGACTTTTCACCCTTACTGCCGACTTGCCCCTTTTGCCACCTTTTGCCACCTTTGCAATTGATCATCTATCCATATCTTGGTGCTTGTCAAAAAATCGTGTATTTATAGCGGCTTGTTCACTAAATAAACAAAATAGGAAAACATTGTTATCACTGTGAATCATCTCACACTGATGTTCTACTCGTTTATTCAATGAAACATGTTACAAGTAACTACTTTATTATATTTACTATGAAATATGTAAATATGGACTATGGTATTCACCCTTCTCCAAATTAGCCTCCGAAACCTATTTTCTGTGACAGATTAACGGGAACACTCAGGTTGAGAAATCAGTGAAGTCGTTTGAGTTTGATGCACATGGATCAGAGACACATTCATTCAAGGGACAAAACCTGGATCAGTTGACCATGATTGACTTCTCTGATAATGAAACTGGATCTTCATCATCATATCTCAAAAAGCCATTGATATGGTTGGAAGATTACAAGTGTTCGCTGTGTGGTGTAGAACTGCCTCCTAGTTTTTTGGAGGAAAGGCAAGAACATTCTGATTTTCATCTTGCTGAAAAGCTACAAGTGGAAGAAGATTCAGGCCATAGTTACAAAAATCTTTCACTGAAGAGCAGGTATGTATAATCCAGAGTATTGAGTTGTTTTGTAGACTACAATCCATCCATTCAAAAGGGTGATGAGTTCTGAATTTGCCACACATTTATCATCAAAATCCTGCCATTTATGCCAGACTTAAAGAATTGATAAAAACCTGTTATTGTTAGTAATGGTGTTATAAACTTTGCAGCAGGATGAGGCAGAAAGAGGGTGCTGTTGGCCAAAGCAAAGGTAAGAAGAAGCCGAAACAGTCTCCTTCAAATGGAAAGCATATTCCAATTGATGCTTTCTTTAGAAAGACAAGTCACAATTTGTGAACGCTATTGTTATTGTATATAAAATCAATATTCATAAGTAATTCTTGATTTGTTTATTTAGTTAGTAGTTTAATAGTTCCTATTGTTGTTCCAAATTACGTTTCCAAATGTGTTGAAGCTATGACACTCACTCTCACCCCAATTGTAAAACTTCTAATGCAGCCTGTGATTATGAAATAAACTACTAGACCTCTTTTGAGTACTAGCAACTAAACCATGTGTTCTAGCTGAAACGAAGGTTAGATTCCTGTTTTATCTGTTCTTGATACAACTATCATCAAACATAATCATGAAACAACCAACGTGCTAAACTTTTGATGAAAATAGCAGTTGATGGTGCTAAACTTTTGATGAAAATAGCAGTTACTGGTGCTAAACTTTATATAAAGCGGCTAAAACAAATTTCCACCGGTGTTTTGGTATGACCCACAGAATCCTCATAATCTTGCTTACAACAAATGGTTTGCATCAATATTCACTGCACCTGATTTCTGTAATGAGCTGAAATGGTATTTACACCGAACCAAAACCAGCTCAAGAAAATTACACCACCTTGATGCCATGTGGTTTGCTGATGAAATGGGATAATTTTTAAGGCTACAAGGTCTTATGAGATGATGTATACCAACAAAAATGGGTCGAAAAGCTTTCACCTGATAAATTATTGGAAGCAGCAAACAAACAAGTTCTCTTGATAGTTAAAAGATACAAAAGAAAGAATTTGCATCACAATTTCTTTGAAACAGACTCAGGGAATATGCATTGGCTTTTTCTTATATCTGAGTTTATACTATTGACCCAAACATGACATTATACATGAACGAGTTTAATACCAGTGAACATGTGACCACCAGAATATGTGGTCCCAAATAAACATCAGACCAAACTTCATTAGCTGTTTAATTCAATAACCCTGCAAGGGAAACACGCTAGTAACTACTATGTTTAGCGTTCAAGAATTCCAGTTTCATAAATTTGTCATAAACATGAATAACAAAAAGTGGATGATTACTTTTAAAGATACTGGTTAAAACCAAAAATCAATAACGACAACAAGGTATTTCAGATAATACACAGTTACACAGAACCATAAACCTAATTAGAGATGAAGATCTTCAATGTCTGTTAACGAAGACACCCCTGCCAATTTCTTGTTTAGTAAGTTAATCACAAGTTGTCCACACGCACCACTTATATCTTGGCCCATCTGCTTTCTAATAGTAGTTCGTATATTATACGTATTTCTAAGAATGGTTTGAAATTTTGTAACTCTTTGATCTGCGCTTGTTCCAAATTGACTTAGTGTGCCAATAGGATTAAAAGGTATCAGATTTATAACCTGCAAACAATAAATAATAAGCTTTGGGGTTTTCACATCATAATTAAAAGATTTAATAAGTTGAGAGCTCACCACTTCAAAAGTCTCAAGTAATTTGCCAAGTTGGTGTGCATGTTGTTCCTCATCATTCACACCATCAAGCATTATGTACTCTATGAAAATCTTTTGCTGACTGATAAAAAAAGTGTAAGTTCTGGTAGTTATCTAATAAAAACAAAAACAAAAACACAAAAAAGACCTACCTTTTCTTTTGATATTCTGCAAGAGCGTCCATAAGTTTTGCTAGAGGAAAAGCCCGTGCTGCAGGCATTATTTGACAACGGATATCTTGAACTGGGGCATGAAGAGACACTGCTAGGTTTAAATTTGGTAAATCATCATGGAATTTGTTTATTGCATGAATTATGCCAACCTATAAAAATCATACAAGTTTTAATATTTATATCAAGAATTGTCTTTTAAAAAGACTGGATATATGGTGGAGCATACCGTTGACACGGTTATTTTTCTGGGAGAAATTTGAAATGGATATGATGTCATTACTCTTATAGCTTCTACTAATGCAGTATAGTTGTTTAATGGCTCTCCCATTCCCTGCACACAAGACGATAACATCAAGATTCCCCAAAATATTTCATAGGTTGTAACAAATGAAAGTTACAGGTTACCATGAAAACAATATTGCGTATGGGTGATATGCGGGAAGCATGCACCAACTGTTCTACAATCTCTCCAGTTGAGAGGTTAGTTTTGAATCCCATTGTCCCAGTTGCACAGAATTTGCAGCCCATTTTACAACCAACCTGTAGGTATGAAATAGTAGAAGCATAGTGTTGAAGAAATCAAAACTTACAAGTGTTGAAGGTACAGATACCTGTGAAGATATGCATAAGGTTGATCTGAGGCCACCAGAACGAGGTTTGCCTGCGTATTTCCCTAAACTGGAATCATATCTCATAATGACAGTTTCTACAGATGCTCCATTCTGGCATGAAATGAATGCAACAATCACCAGATTAAGAAACATCCAATTGCCCCAAAAGGGTTTTGTTTTAATTAGAGGAAGAATAATAGTAATAAATAATATAAGAGAGAGTGATGGGAGTGTTTTTGCAGCAGAGACGGAATGACCTGCAACTTAATGAGGAGTTTGGTGGTAACTTGATCAGCGGAGTCAGCAAGGGAATGAAGGACAGAGGTGCAGGGTTTGAACTTGGAGGAAAGCAACGAGTAAGCTGCTGAGGGTAATGAAGGAATCTCTCGCCATTCGCAATTAGGCTTCTGAATTACATATCTACAACACAAGTGATTAACATAATAACAATATTAACTCAGCCAATCAATGAACAAGAGAAACGTAATCCAAATCCATCCAGGTATTTTACTTCCAAATTGAAGGAATGAATCGAGTGTTGATTCCAGATTCGTCAAATTCGGTTCTGATGTATGCTGCATCGAACACAGATCGAAACGTCATACCAATCCACCAGGTAAACGTAAACCCCTTTCTGATTGATTATAAATCAAATCAAATCAAATCAACTCAACTCAACTCAACTCCAAGTGTTTTAGGGTTTATCAACTTTCTCGCCTTCCACAGTGACAGCCTCCTCCCTCGCAAACATTGGGTATTTTATTGATTGACACAAAACTTTTTTATTGTTTGCATATTGGCCACAGCTCTCTTTTCAGTTTACATCAGTTACAACATTCATAATTTGTTATGTGTCTATATTTATATAATCATTTAACTCAAATTTATATTTTTTTATTCTTAAAATTTGTTCTATCTTATTAAAATCAAATACATTTTCTATTCAATTAAATAATAATTTGGTATTTCTTTTTTATTATATTTTCTCTTGTTTTTACTCACAACCATTTATAAAATTACGATTAATTGATACAGATAATGAATAGTGACTTCCTAAATATATGAAATGACAAGTTAGTCTCTTTAAACTTTATCAGTATTTTAAGGAATCGGATGGGGTGACAATTTAGTGATATTTGTATATTTTTATTTAGATTATAAGGAATGGATGGAGATTAGGTTGTGAATGCTTGAACCTAAACAAATTAAACTATAACTTCTTGCCACAATTTATATAGACAAAATCATTTATACGTATGTATTTGGTGGAAAGGAGATATTTTGATTATAAAATAACTCTTTAACTAAAAGAAATTAAGGTTATGAATTTAATTAATACGTGATGATTTTATTATATTTTAGTAATAAAACAGAAAATGTAATTATTTAGTATTGAAAGTGATATTATAATCTTTTCAATATACTGTTTTTTAAATTATCATCAATTAATGAATGAATCGTTAGTTTCTATGCATTTTGTTTTTCATCACGTCCTTAGGTTTAGATATATATAATTTAATTTGTATGCAAAGGCAGAAACAAAAGATATATCATGTGTTGATTGCATCCGATCGATCGGAATTGAAAAGCTAGCTAACAGGTTGTTGACGAAATGAAATGAAATGAAATGAAATGAAATGAAAGATGATGACGACAAGCAGCCGGCCGGAAGAAGATCATAAGAAGGTGCATGATGAAGAATATTTGTTCAAGATCATTCTCATGGGTGACTCCGGGGTTGGCAAATCCAACTTACTGTCGAGATTCTGCAACAACAAGTTCAGCCTGCAGTACAACTCCACCGTTGGAGTTGAGTTCACCACCAAGACTCTGAGCATCGATGGCAACCCCGTCATGGCCCAGATTTGGGACGCTTCGGGTCACACCAAGGCACGGGCCATCACCCACGCCTACTACCGTGGTGCCACCGGCGCACTCCTCGTGTACGATGTCAGCAGACATACCACCTTCGTAAACGCGCACAAGTGGTTAGCCGATTTGAGAAACCATGCTGACCCTAACATGCTGGTGATGCTCGTCGGGAACAAGTCAGATGTCAGACCGTCCTCCTCGGTTATGGTTTCAACGGAGGCCGGGAAATCGTTTGCGGAGAAAGAATCATTGTATTTTGTGGAGACGTCTGCATTGAGAGCTACGAATGTTGAAAAAGCGTTTATGGATCTCCTTCAAAATCTATACCACAATCAAATTAATAATAGGAACAAACATATTGAAGCTCATGAAACAATACTGGCGCTTTCAAGAAGTAAGTACTATATATATATACATACTAGCTAGCTAGCTGTTTTTTCTAATCACATCACATCACAACATATATACACACACACACACACACACATATATAATTGCTTTCTAGTTACGCATACGTCTCGTTGATAGATTTAAAACCGTACGTACGTAGGTGTATCTATATCTAGTGGAAATAACGAACCAGCACACTACAAACTGAAGATCGAATCATTCTCCCTTCTGTCTGAAGCTGGGATTCAAAAATACGAATCTGATATGTTTGAAGCTGGCGGACACAAATGGTCAGTCATTCTCTTAATTTAAACATAACATATATATATATATATATATATATATATATATA
>BJCO01481044.1:920-17557 GCA_018326465.1 Flaveria floridana | reverse complement strand
GGACATTAGTATTTTCTAGATTTAATGGAAACATTATAACCCCATTCGACTGAGACTCTTCGCTACCCTCACAGTTCTTGCTGCAAAAGTACCGATAGTCCAGCAAAACTGAACGAAAGTTCAATGGTTTTGGGCAAAACTGTGCAGTCATGCTGCCCGAGCGAACTTAACAGTTTCGCTGATCAAACTTTAGTTTCGATGTGCTGAATCTATAGTTTCGGCCAGTCGAATCTATTGCACTGTCCTGCCGAAACTAATTCATAATTATTGCCGAAATTATATTTTTGCTTGCCGAAACTAAAACCTGTCCAGCGAAGCTATAATTTCAGCTATTAGTTTTTTTGTTTAATTTTAATTTTTTTCTTACTTTTCTCTAATATTATTGTTTAAAATACCATACTAATACGTTTCATCTGGTTTTCAGATTAAATGGCAAAGATGAGAGGAACAGCATCACTTCCATTTTGGATGATACTCACCCGAAAGCTATCGAGTTTAAAGACTAATACGTTGGTTGCAGAGATCCCTATTTGCTTACGCGATTTCAAACTCCACTACCATATATGATTTACACAATAGAGATTTTTGGCGTACAGCTGAGTATGACGCGAGGGCCAATTCACAGAGGACTATGGCTAGGGTGTTGGAGAATGAGCTGATTATCACTGCTGATGTCATATCAAGGGTGTTGAGACTTGATGAGGATTCAGGAGAGGAGGTTACACTATCTGATCAGGAAGTATTTGACGCCTTCAGAGCGATGGGATATGAGGGACCTCCGTTTGGGACGAGAAAGGAAATCAATAAATCTTTTCTCTCAAAGGAGTGGAGATATATAGCCCACGTGTTTATCATGTTCTTAGATCACCATAAAGGTGGATCAGATAAGCTGAACTTAGACTGGGCAAAGGCCATGGTGATATGCTGCAAAGGAGAGAAGGCCAATATTGCTAGACTAATATTTGACTGCATGGCAGATAATGTGATGGCTCTGAAGAAGGACAAATGGTTTTTATACCCTCAATTCCTCCAGATGATTATAGATGACCTCATTCCTAACATTCCAAGACATGGAGAGGTAAAGAGATTAGTATCGATGAACACCCGCATTTTTCCAGATTGTTGTGCAATTAGGCATGACTTCAGTGGGAAGATCATCCATCTATGGGAAAACATGTACCCTCCAGAATGTTGGGATTATATCAGGAGGGTGATTGAGTCTGAGGATAAACGGGCTGAAGAGACGAGGCTCAATTAGTATGATGATATTAAGAAGAGGAAGAGATATGCGAAAGAGAAGGATTATGTATTTAAAGAGGAAGTTCATGAGATGGCCTCTAAGGCCAGAGCTGAGAAGGAAAAGAGAGCCAAGAGGAAAGCTGAAGAGGGAGAAAAAGAGAGAAGGACTAAACATCGACATCAGACCTTTACTGAGCCACCGAGGACGGAAGGAAGGGGAGGATTGAATTAGGATGTGATATGAAATCTCAACACCTCTCTAGAAAATGAGTTAAGCATGATTAAGACAAAACTCACCAATCAAAAGATAAGGGAAATGAGCTGATGGATGGTATGACAAAGATGTTGATAGATCAAAACAAACTAATTAAGAGATTGCTTCAGGAGGTAAATGAGCTGAAGGCTGCAGCCGGCCTCCCCAATCAGCTAACTCAACATGAGTTAGATGATTTAACTGATACTTCTAAGTACCCGTTTCTACACGTGGGTACATCATCCAGGGGAAGAGAGGGCATATTTAGTGCAGTAGCTGAGAAGGGCACATCTGGTGTAGCAGCTAAGGAAGTAGGAGGGTCTGGGATAAGAAAGTAGTCTGTGAATGTGGAGAATGTTGAAGAGGTGGTTGAAGCTGGATTTGTGGATTTAGGACTGAACATGGAGGATCTAGTAGGAGAAGAAGTCTTACAGGAGCAGTCTATAGGTGCTGAGAAATCTGCTGAGAAGAGATTGATTGATGAGGAGGAGGAGGATGACGAGCAGTTAGTAGACTATGATTCTGAGCTTGAATACTATGAAGTGGATGAGAGATCTTTGACTTATGTGTTCAAGAAAGGGGAGGATGAAAATGATGTGATTGAGATGGACAAAGAGGATTGGTTTGTTAGAGAAAAGGAGCCTGAGGAGCTGACTCCCCTATTCCAGAGCATGGAAGGGTTGAGCAAAAAGGAGGCTGATAAAAGGATTGTCAGCTAGAAGTATAACCCTGGCCTCAAGATGTATATGATAAATAGGAGAGGGGAAGGAATTACTTACTTGCATAAGAATTTTAAGACCTTGCCTAAGTGGGATCCGAGAAGGATGGTAGTTCTGCCACTACTTGATGCTGATCTGAGTGAAAGGGCCAAGTCGCTGGAGAGGGAGATCAAGAATGGGCTAAATGATAATTTTGAATCATTTGGATTCATGAGAGCTGAAAGGAGAAGGTCAAAGAAAGACAAAGACTGGGAGACAGGCAAAGGGAGGATTGTGCTGAGGGTGAAACCCCCGAAAACAGTGAATAGGGTTAGGCTGTCTGATCCCTCCCCCCAACGACTATAAGGTTTTGAGAAGTGGTTTTATGATAACAACACGGGGGAGGCTGTGATCAGGGTGAAGGATGGAATAGAGTATAGATTGTTTGACCCAATGGAGCTGTTTTGGTTTTGTGATAAAGACCTGCTAGTTCTTTGTGAAAACCTTATTAAAGCAGGAGTAGGGGAGGAGACTAGGAAAGAAGCAAGTTTGTTTATGGTGGTTGCAAACAAGGTGAGAGGTGTGAGAGCGGAAGTGAGGATGTTAGCTGAGAATGTGAGAGCTGAAGATGATTTGAATATGGAAATCTAGGACTTAAAAAAACAATTCGAGCAAGCTAGTGCTCGTCCCGAGGGAGCTAATGAAGCAGGAGGTGACCAGAGTGAATCAATTGTTGAAGCTCACAAGGAGGACACTGCAGGATCTGAGGAAGATACATGAGATGCAGGAGCGGGAGAGACTGGAGCTAAGAAGACAAATCAAGACAAGTGAAGGCGGTGAGATCCAACCTAGGGGGAGAATTGAAGATCAAGTTTAGGTTGGACTCACCTTAGATTAGTTAATGTTTATATTTCTTTGTAATAGGTTTAATGTTAGTTTATTTTAGTATGTTGATTTGTTTAGTTTATGAAATATTGTAGTCCAGCGAAACTATGAGCGAAACTGTAGTTTCGCTCATAGTCAGCTGTTTAGTTCACCCGACGAAACTGTTGTTTATGTAGGGCGAAACTATAGTTTCGGCAGCACAGTTTCGCAATCAGCGAAACTGTCTGCGAAACTAAGACTACTATAAATAGAATTGATCTAGCTCATTGTTGGGCATCCTTGCAAAAACCCTAATCGTGTATTTGTGTTGCAAGAGGCATTTTCAAGCTGTCATTCACTGAAATATATTGAGCTTTTCTACTTTTGATTGTATTGGTGCTTTATTGTTTATAGTAGAATACTTTTAGCTTGTTCTTATTCATCTTCATCTTTGTGTTTGTTATTGTTTATGATATTAAACGATTCAAACCTTTATTTGTACTGAAAATCGATCATATGGACCAACACATAATAAATCAAAAATTAACAAAATCAGATTTCACAAATAATTTCATTGAATTATCTTTCCACCATAGTTTACATAACTTCCAATTTTATCGGACAACTTCGTAACAACATCTACAAAATATGTGCGCACATTTGCACATTCTGCTTTGTACTTCAATTTTGATGAGCTTCTGATCTAAATTTGAAAAACTTTTTAAATGAAAGTTGTTCATAGCATCCAAAATAATGGAATGGAGAATTTCAGTATTTTACTTAAAAGTTTGATATTTTTAGTTATCATATGAAACTATAACAATGAATCTGTCCAAATGTGTTTTTATCCTACCACAACCTTTATTTTCCTTTGCTTTTTATCCTTTTATTTCTATGGTCAATACTCATAATCATAACCTTAAATATAAATTATAATACATATAATTATACTAATTTAGGGTTTCACCATTTCTATTAAACAAGTCACAAGCCCAACTGATACTCAAGAACTCGATGTATGTACTCATAGTCCCTTTTCCTTTTATGTTTTTGGGATGTAACATGTACACGTATTCAATCTAAATCTTTGTTGCAAATCATATGATTTAATTAAGTCTTTTGTGGTAAATGATGATAGTGCTACTGGTTTGACACCCGTCCGAATAGGCCGTTGTAGATGGCATTTGGGTATCGAAACCGATATTATTAGTCTAACCAGTTGGTTAACGACACTTGTTAACAAAGGTTTGATCAATGCGATTGGTTTAGTTATACTTGCTTGAATTCATACTTTGACTCTTAAATCATGTTAAATCTAGTATATGTAACAAAACCTATGTTTACTTACCAACTTTCTAGTTGACCTTTATTTTATACATATTGCAGAAAATGCTTGTAAGGCCCTGTTCCCGGAGACCTCACAGTTAGACAATCATAGCATTTTTATATAAAAAATACGCATTTTATAAAATGTTGTAGCGCAATTAAGTTAACAAAAACCATTCATGCATATAACTAATGTTGCAAAATAATACATCATTGTTTAGGGTTAAAAAACAATCAATTAGTTGCATTATAAAGGGCGTACCTGGTGCTGTAAAGAGCTCCCGCGTTTTCGTAGGGTCCAGAGAGGGTCCGTCCTATTTAAGGGAAGATGTACGCGGTCTTTCCCCCACATTTTATGGGGAGGCCGTTTCCACGGATCGAACCTGAGACCTCCGGTCCCTTAGGAACAGCTTTTACCGCTGCGCCAAGGCCCGCCCTCCTCAGCAATAATTACCTGCCAACTGAAAATGCATAAAAATCAGCGTTGCTGAGTGAGTTCTAGTTTTAAAAGTATTGAAATACCTCGTATGATTTATATACAAAATATCCTTTTTGAATAAAATACACTACTTTCGTATGCGAGCACAAATCATACGTACATCCAGATAATAGTCAAAATTATCATTATAATCTTCCTCGTTCTTTCTATCATTATTGTCTTTCATCATCGTACGCATTCGTTCATTTCGTACCTTTTTCTTTATCTTTCACTTTCATCCAGACCAATTTGCAATACCCCAAACATTGTGCACGAAGCTAATACTGGGCCGAAGTCTATAAATAGACCCCTAACATTATGCATGAAGCATGACCCGACACCTAGGACATGCTATAAGGGTCCCGTTAATCTCAAGGATTGACCCTGTGCGCATCCTTCGGGTTAGCTAAACCGCACACAGTTGAGCTAACGACAACATGGTCATGCACCTCCATTCAATTTGCTTGCAAGCCTTTAATTCGTTCATTACGTTCCACTTTTCATTATTGTTATCTTTCACTTCATTGCATAATACTTTACGTTCATTCATGCATACATCATATCACGTAAAGCCATAACATAATGCATAACGTATTTCTTAATACATACGTTTTGAAAACCGTTTAACGAAGAGAGATAACACATCAATTACACACATACACATCATAAACCTCATGACATCATCATGCATACATCAATCATAAACCATCACATCATAATAGACCCTTACTCAGCCATCTACCTCTTAAAACCCCTTAGCAAATCCTAAGTCCAAAATGAGGCACATGGAGCATTTCAGGCGTATGAACAAAAAATTCTAAGTGTAAAACCGTCTAGGCGTATTGGCACTATGTAGGCTCATGAGCCTTGCTTAGGCGCATTTCCACTATGCAGGCGCATGAGCCCTGTTTAGGCGCATCAACACTTAGGCGCATGAGCAACTCCGGGCGCATGCGCACTAATTGGGCGTATGACCTACACTTAGGTGTCTGGGCATAAATTTTGGGCGCATGTGGTACTGTTTGGGCGCATGAGCTAGTACTTAGTATATTTTGACAAATACCTTAGGCGCATGGATACTATTTGGGCGCATGAGATACATTTAAGATTTCTAATTGAAATTTTAGGCGCATGGACCTTATTTGGGTGCATGGCCAATAGTCTAACATGTTCTAAATTATTTTCACCCCCAATCTTCATTCTAACCTGTTCACAAATTAAATCTACCATAATAGGCACTTATAACTAACTTACAACCATAACACACAAGAATTTATACACACATACATACGGTCAACATACATAACAGTTGTAAAAATATTTTATTTGCATTTTTAGCCCTAAAGAAGTTTATAAACACATAAAAACCAGGGTCTAGAACTCACCTCTTTTTGCTTATGAGCACAACTCCTTTAAATTTGCGAGCACAAAGAGTTCTAACACCTAAACATGTCAAAAAGACACAACCGAACACACATACACACATAAGGCTCGACCACAATGCTAAAACTCGGTTGAAACCTTGCAAACTATAAGAAAAACTTACCTTTTAGCAATTTCTTCTTCTTCTTCTTCTTCTCACTAAAAATCAATGGAGCTCTTCTCTCTGTCTCTCTCTAGAAGGTAGAAAGCAGTTGCTGGAATAGAATAGTGGGCGGCCATGCCCACTTTAAACATAATAATAATATAGTTTTGTCCTTTTTATACTTTAGCCCCTCCACTTGTGTAAATTCTCCATCTTTCTTTACTTTTCTTTTTCTTAATAAATTTTCGGGTGTTACAAGTCCACCCCCCTTATAGAGATTCCGTCCCCAAAACCTATCACTCCTCGAATAGTTATGGGTAATGCTATCTCATCTCATCCTTAGTCTCCCATGTAGATTCGAATCCCATCCTGTGCCTCCACTGTACTCACATCAGTGGTACCACATTATTTCGTAATATCTTCTCCTTTCGGTCGATGATTGCCGCTGGTTGCTCTACGTAATTGAGTCGTTCATCCACCTCAATATCCTCTAGTGGTACAATCATGTCTTCATCGGCTAAGCACTTTCTTAGATGAGATACATGGAATGTCATATGAATTCCACTTAACTCATCAGGCAGTTCTAATCGATAGTCCACCTCTCCTACTCGTGCGATGATTCAGAAAGGCCCTATGTATCTCAGGCTCAGCTTACCCCTTTTCCTGAACCGGATGATACCCTTCCAAGGTGAGACCTTCAACATGACTCTATCACCCACGTTGAACTCGATCAGTCTACGCCTTTTTTCGGCATACGACTTCTGTCTATCCTTTGTCGCCTTTATAAAGGCTTTGATCTTTTCTAACTTTTCCGTCACAGCCTCGATCACCTTGGTAGTTCCCAACTCCTTCTGCCCAATGTCTCCTATCTTACACCTCCTACCATGTAGCATCTCATACGGTGGCATACCAACGCTGGCATGATAACTGTTCTTGTATGAGAATTCCGCTAATGGTAAGTGATAACCCCAACTTCCTCCAAAGTCGATCACGCATGATTGAAGCATATCTTCAAGCGCATGAATCGTCCTCTCAGACTGACCATCGGTCTGGGGATGGTAAGCCTTGCTAATGTGTAGACTTGTTCCCACCGCATCATTGAATCTTTTCTAAAATTTCAATGTGAACCAGGTGTCGCGGCACGACACGAGAGACACTACCACACCATGACAAGCTACAATCTCCTTGATGAACAAATTCGCCAGCCTCTCAGACAAGTTTGTCTCGCGGATCGGTAGTAAGTGAGCATTCTTTGTCAGACTATCAACTATTACCCAAATGGTATCGTACCCCCTCGCCGTATGAGGTAGTTTTGTTATGAAGTCCATGGTGATGTGCTCCCACTTCCATTTGGGTATATCCGACAGTTGGATCTTCCCGTATGGCTTCTTGTGCTCTGCATTCACTTGCAATCAAGTAAGGCACTTACTCACATACTCCACTACATCTTGCTTCATTCCCGACCACCAGTAATCTTTCTTCATGTATGATACATTCTTCGTAGCACCAAGATAAATGGAGTATTGAGTCTCACGAGCCTCATCCATAATCCGTCCCCGTAGGTCTGCGTAACGAGGGATCCACATCCGCTCAAAGAAGGTTCTAACTCCATGGGTATTTTCTCCCAACTTCATGACTAAACCTCTCATCCTTTCAGTGTTAAGGTGATCTTCTTTCAACACTTCATTTTGAAATTCTTTGACCTGGGTCATCACATCAGAAGTCATCACTAGTTGATAAGCTATCACCCGGATCGACTCGGGTCTCTCCTTTCGGTTGAGGGCATCATACATTACATTGGCTTTACCCGGATGGTAGTGGATCTAACAATCATAATCCTTGACCAATTCTAACCACCTCCTCGGCCTCATGTTGAGATTCTTTTGCTTAAGGAAATACTTTAAGCTTTTATGGTCCATGAAGATCTTTCACTTTACCCCGTACAGGTAGTGTCTCCAAATTTTTAGTGCGAAAACCATAGCCGCTAGCTCCAAATCATGGGTGGGATAATTGAACTTATGGATTTTCAACTATCAGGACGCGTAGGCTATTACCCTTCCATGTTGTATCAACATGCAATCTAGTCCTGAGTAAGAAGCATCCGAATATACCACTAAGTCTTCACTCCATTCGGGTAAAGTCAAGATAGGAGCTTGAGTCAATCTCATCTTTAACTACTCAAAAGCATCCTCCTATTCTCGACCCCATACAAACATCACGTCCTTGCAAGTCAATTTAGTCAAATGTGAGGCTATTTTGAAAAAATCTTGAATAAATCTTCTATAGTAGCCCGCTAATAGCAAGAAACTTCAAATCTCGAATGGTGTCTTTAGAGACTTCCATTGCATTACAGCCTCAACCTTCGCCGGGTCCACCATGATTACTTCAGCATTTACCACGTGACGCAAAAATTGAACTTCGCACAACCAAAAAGCACACTTAGAGAATTTAGCATACAACTTATCTCTTCTAAGTGTCTCCAATACTTCACGTATGTGGCTGACATGTTCTTCTTCGCTCTTTGAATAAATCAGGATATCATCAATAAACATGATCACTGACTTATCCAACATCGACCGACACACTCGGTTCATTAAATCCATAAAGGCAGTTGGCGCATTAGTTAGACCGAAAGACATAACGAGGAATATCCTTTTTGAATAAAATACATTACTTTCGTATGCGAGCACACATGATACATACATCCAGATAATATTCAATATTATCATTATTATCTTCCTCAATCTTTCTTTCATTATTGTTTTTCATCATCGTACGCATTCGTTCATTTCGTACCTTTTTCTTTATCTTTCACTTTCATCCAGACCAATGTACAATACCCCGAAAATTATGCACGAAGCTGATATTGGGCTGAAGTCTATAAATAGACTCCTAACATTATGCATGAAGCATGACCCATTACCTAGGGCATGCTACAAGGGTCCCGTCAATCTCAAGGATTGACCCTGTATGCATCCTTTGGGTTAGCTAAACCACACACAGTTGAGCTAACAACAACATGGTCGTGCACCTCTATTTAGTTTGCTTGCAAGCCTTTTATTCATTCATTACGTTCCACTTTTCATTATTGTTATCTTTCACTTCATTGCATAATACTTTATGTTCATTCATACATACACCATATCACGTAAAGTCATAACATAATACATAACGTATTTCTTAATACATATGTTTTGAAAACTGTTTAACGAAGAGAGATAACACATCATATACACACATACATATCATAAACCTCATCACATCATCATGCATACATCAATCATAAATCATCATATCATAACAGACCCTTACTTAACCATCTACCTCTTAAAACCCCTTAGCAAATCCTAAGTCCAAAATAAGGCACATAGAGCATTTTAGGCGTACGAACATAAAAATCTAAGTGTAAAACAATCTGGGTGCATTGGCACTATGCAAGCGCATGAGCCCTGCTTAGGCTCATTTCCACTATGCAGGCGCATGCGCCCTTCTAGGTGAATGAGCAACTCCGGGCGCATGGGAACTATTTGGGCGTATGACCTACACTTAGGCGTATGGGCATAAATTTTGGGTGCATGTGGAACTGTTTGGGCGCATGAGCTAGTGCTTAGTATATTTTGACAAATACGTTAGGCGCATGGATACTATTTGGGCGCATGAGATACACTTAAGATTTCTAAGACAAATTTTAGGCGCATGGACCCTATTTGGGGGCATGGCCAACAGTCTAACATGTTCTAAATTATTTTCAACCCCAATCTTCATTCTAACCTCTTCAGAACTTAAATCTACCATAATAGGCACTTACAACTAACTTACAACCATAACACACAAGAATTTATACACACATACATACGGTCAACATACATAACAGTTGTAAAAACGTTATACATGCATTTTCAGTCCCAAAGAAGTTTATAAACGCATACAAACCGGGGTCTAGAACTCACCTCTTTCTGCTTCTGAGCACAACTCCTTCAAATTTGCGAGCACAAAGAGTTCTAACACCTAAAAATGTCAAAAACACACAACCGAACACACATACATGCATAAGGCTCGCCCACAAGGCTGAATCTCGGTTGAAACCTTGCAAAATACAAGAAAAACTTACCTTTTAGCAATTTATTCTTCTTCTTCTCACTAAAAACTGATGGAACTCTGCTCTCCCTCTCTCTAGTAAGTAGAAAGCAGCTGATGGAACAGAATAGTGGGTGGCCATGCCCACTTTAAACATAATAATAATATAGTTTTGTCCTTTTTATACTTTAGCCCCCCCACTTATGTAAATTCTCCTTTATTTCTTTCCTTTTCTTTTTCTTAATAAATTTTCGGGTTTACAATGCTGCTTGAGATGCCTACAACTTTATGACACTTAGGATGCTTGTGAACTTAGTTAATAAATTAAACTGTATTTTATGTTATCTTTGTTTGAAAAATTTATGGTTTCTTTGTAGGACTTATGTAATTGGATTGATTAAATAAATTATCACTTTAATAGTGTCACGTATTATGGGCAATCTACACACCCCGTCGCAGCGTGTGTGTGTGTGGTCCAATGTTTTTATGCTAACTTTTTCCCCGCTTAATGGTCCCGTCGCAAGGTGTGGGCCGCAAATCGACTTGCTTATTATTTTAGATGAACTACGTTTCGTTTGTATAGTTTAGTATTTTTACGTCTACTTTCATTCGGTTTTATTTTTTCATTCTTATATTTTAATATGAGTTTTTTTATAGTGGTGGACACTAATAGTGGTGTATAATTTGTGCTACTTGATATTGTTTTACCCACACTGAAACGCGAGAGGTTTAATACTAGTTTGAACTAAAATGCATCACACATGAAGGATTAAGCTACTACATAATTAGTTTCTAGGTTTTATGGGTTTATGGAATTATACCTTGTTTGAGTTTTAAGGTTTCTATCTTTTATATATTCAAAATTTTGGAACAACTGCATTTTATTATTTTTAATATTATCTTTATATGAATAACCAATTTTACTCATCCAACATTTGAATTACTAGAACAATTTAGAATCATTTGGGTTTATAGTCCATAAGAAACAAGTGAGTAGACTTTTTAAAAAATATCAGAACTCTAAGAAACATATGAAGATTAATATTTTATTATTTGAATAGGTTGAAATATGCATAAGACGACCACTAATTTTATTTATTGGTTGGATTTTGATTTAGGTGTGTGTAGAAAACAAGGTTGTTGTTTTAAGGCATAAGTTTGAGATCCATTGAACTGAACAAGTTTATTTGAGTTAATGAAGGGTCTTTTAGTAAGCATGGTTAGATACTGAGATAGGTGTGTGATATGAAGGGTCTTTTATTGAACATGTATTGAATTTGCATGCATGTAAATAGTGACATCTCTATATTTGATTGATGGAGGTAATATTCTTTGCTTCCTTCGAACGTGTCAAAATTGGTTAAATAAGTAAGCAACAAATCAGTTTATGTCCGATGCAACTCCAAGCATATCAGTGTTATTTCTTTATGCCCACTAATTGTAATGGTTTGTTGTGGAACAATTTATTTAAAAAAAATGTGCTTAAGTTATAGAAGCGACTAGCAAGGATTATGTTAAAATGAAGAATAATCATTGGTGCCATTAAAAAAGTTAATGGAATGGTATACTTGATATAGATTAGCAACATGTAAATTTTAAGGTTCTCATCTTGAGATAGCCACTGTTACCATTTAAATGAATCAAGTCTTTTTTGATAATAAAAGTTGATTGCATGCTCACTATTTTTTTTGTATCAATAATGTTGCTATTGGTGAGCAACGAGGATTTTCTTAAATTCTTGGAAGCATCAATTGCATGTAGTGGAAGTGAAAGAATTGTCCATTGGCCTGGAATAGTATGTACTGTAGTCATATTCGTGAACACACTATTATTTTAGAGGCGGTTGCTTCATATGATCTTTGGATATGACATACATTTTTTGGTATGCCTAGTTCACATAACAACATTAATATGCTAGAGAGGTCTTTTATTTTCACCGAACTTGCGCATGGACATGCTCCTCCAGTCAATTACACTACAATGGTCACGATTATGCTACGGGGTATTGGAGCGGTGAACTTTTGTGAAGATGATTGCATCACCAAGAGGGAATAAAAATAAAAATTTTGCTATAGCACAAGAATCTGCAAGAAAAGATGTCACGCCTGAAGTGTATGAAGTTCACGACCGTGGCTGAGAATGTATATTTATGAATGCCTTGGACATGGTTACCAACCATGGGCATGATCCTCAGTCAATTACACTACAATGGTAACGATTATGCTATGGGGTATTGGAGCGGCGAACTTTTGTGAAGACGATTGCATCACCAAGATGGAATAAAAATAAAAATTTTGCTATAGCACAAGAATCTGCAAGAAAAGATGTCACGCCCAAAGTGTATGAAGTTCACTACCATGGCTGAGAATGTATATTTATGAATGCCTTAGACATGGTTACTAACCATGGCAATAGTAATCAGATCAATTTTACACTCGTTCGACCTCCGGTCATGCTAGCGCGACTAGCCCGAGTGGGGTTTATCAAACCCGGTAATACTACTTAGAAATTACATCGTTAGTCATCACTAAATTAACGATCTAAAAGTGAGGATTTAATTGGTAAAGTTGGACCGAATAAACATGTAAAGGTGTATAAAATGGTGTATAAACACCCAATAAATATAGATCTAACATAGATCTATCATTCCATACATAAAAAGTTGGTACCTTGATTGAGTTCTTGAACTTTCTCTCACTAGAAACACAAACTTTCACTCTCTAGTAGCTCTCTCTTCGCAAGAAGGCTTGTGTGGGTGCTCACCCCTTCTTTTATAGGGTTTTAGAGTGTTGCACTATCATTTGTCCATATTTAACCCCTATATCTTTTTTAGACATCAAATCGATCCCCTTTTTTTATTTTCTTTCAAACGGGCCAAATTTTGGGGTATTACATTATTAGGTATAACGAGACTATTTTATCACCATGGAAGTGTCGCATGCACTCAATTAACATTAAAAATAGAAGTTCGTTATTGAAAAGGATGAAACATGTAAACTTTATTAAACATAACGGATGTTTACTGTAATTTCCTTAATTTAATGACAAAAGCTGAAATTGGCTATAAACCTAAAGGATGAAAAATGTAATTTACTTTATAAATTAAATGACCCCTGGCTGATCCCTTCCACTCAAGGATGACTAACATCTCAAAAATGTATAAGAATTTGTTGATATTGTTAACAGTACTCAATGTGATGAACAATACAATATGGGGAAACAATGCCAGTTTGATGAATATTGCACACTTTGGTGAATAGTGCCCAGATTTCATACTATCATTTCTATTTCATTTTCTAGGTAACAAGTTTCTATTAATGGATCCAGACCTCATACATCTAGGGTTCCCTTCTAATCATGGTGCTACATAATTGTTGGATTGGGGTCGGTTAAGACAAACAATAACTTATTTAATGATCAATAACTAATTGAATGTGGAATCTAAGTTAGTTATTTACTATCACAACATAAATACTTTGAGTAAAGATAAACACGACAAGTTTTTTTCAAAGTATTCACTTGATTAATCTAATTTGTACAGAGAATACAATTTCAGCAGATACAATCAAATGGCTTAGAAAGCTTGCCTCTCCTATACAAGTGTGAGGACTTTTATACTAAACAATAAGAATAACTATTCTTTGTTTAGAAGTTACAGTAGAACATGTAGTCTGTGTATCAGAGTTGGTAGCTTCAGTACTATATTGTCTTCTAAAGGTGAAACACAGCAGCTGGCGGCACACACATGCTTATTCTCAGCAACAGTCGATTGGCAGATCATTGAGTTATCTTCTGATCAACATATCATGGAGTTATCTACTGATCGATAGTTTAACTGTATGTGCTAATATCCAGTCCTTGAGCACATGAAGTTCGGCAGTTGCCTGACATATGTTGCGCAACAGCCATTCAGCATATGCCATTCAGCAATGGTTCAGTACTTGGCCTGATACGACAGTTGAAGGCTGTTGGTACACATGTCCCCTGTTATAGTCTAGTGAGCTTAAATGTAATAGACTTTCATCTTGTAACACACATGTAATGTTTGATCAATACAATGAGAAACTCTTCTATATATGTTTATTGGTTGTTTAATGTTATATCTATCTATATTATTTATTGTTACATGCATATATAACCATGTTATATAGGTTTACAGTTGTTAGACATAGTTCTAAACCATTAAAGGTTCAAGAATGTGTTTAATTAAGTATCCTGATTCAGTCGCACGACTGGACCATGCGAATGGGCCAATCGCACGACTGAACTAGGTGATTGAGTCAATCGCACGATTAAGTCATAAGACTGACTCAGTCGTACGAATGAACCAATCGTATTACTCAGTCGCACGACTGAGCCAGTCACTTGGCTCAGTCGTACGAATGAGAGCTGTAACCTATAAATACCACTTAATTCGTGGCAAAACGGAACACTTCGATAATTGACAACCCTAGCCGTCCCAGATCGCACAGAGCGTCCCTTCCAACTTCACAAAGCGTTTCAAATCATTCCTACTTCATTCTTAACGTTTTCTAATCGTTAGGTTTGATCCGAATAACGTTCTCCCTGATTGGATCACCAATCAAATAGAATTCCGTGCTATTTGATTAGGTTTCATGTAGAATCAGTTAGTACTCCATATGTACACGGTCCTAACAAGTGGTATCAGAGCTTTGGCTCTTGATTCTTCGTTGATTCAATCTTGTTTTTGAAAAAGTCAACGTTTTTAAGCGAAAATATCCTTTCTTTCTGCTCAAAATCAAGTTTTTACGTGTGCATGTTCTGAAAATTGAGTCTTTTTCGAGTTGTAGCCGACTAGGGTGTAAAAAATTGCGTTTTTAGGTCAAATTGTGTGAAAAATCTCGATTTCAGTAGTCTCAGTCGCACGATTATCTCAATCGCACGACTGAACTCCAATCGCCCAGTCCAATCGTACGACTGAACTCAATCGCTCGCTCAATCGCACGATTGACTCAGTCGGTTTGTCCAGTCGCACAACAGCCTAATCTCCTGCCCAGTCGTACGACTAAGCTCAATCACACGATTGTGTTTCAGTCGTCCCCCAGTCGTCCATCCCAGTCGCTTAACAGTTTGCTTTCCAAGTTAAAGACCAAGACACTATGGACTCAGAGAACTTCGTATTCTCAGCAGGAAAGGACTCAAGGATTCAGAACCTCTTACTACTGGAAAATGAGATTGGGAACCATAATAAACCTTCGAAGTTACTATCTATTGATGAATTTCCTCAGTGGAAGCAAAGATTTGAAATTCATCTAAATGGTGTGGATACCAATCTCTGGAATGCCATTGAAACTAGCTACAATATGCCTGTTGGTGCTGATGGAATACCCCTGACTTTGAGTGGTCTGAGTGATGCTCAAAAGGTTGCTTATAATGCAAAGAAGAAAGCTTATGCCATGTTAACATAGTCCATTCCTAAGGAAATATTCCATCAGTATTCTGAGCACAAGCAAAGTAAAAAGTTCTGGAAGGCTATTGAGAAAAGGTATGAAGGGATCTTAAGTCCTTAAAGGCCAAAGCACTAAAGAAAGAGTTTGATAATTTTTCTGCCATCGGGAATGAGAGTTTGGACGACATCATTGACCGCTTCTATCATCTGATGACTGAACTTCACACTCATGGTGTTACAACATCTAAGGAAGAAAAGGTGACCAGCTTGGCTGACGGGCTTCCAGAGAAGTGGGATTTGTTTATTTCCACCTTAAGATACAACTCAGTACTTGAGACCTTGGATATAAATGATTTCATTCTGAAACTGAGAGAAGAAGGAAGTCAAAGTATAGATAGAACTAGGTCCAAGGGGGAGTTTGTTGGTACACATGTCCCCAGTTCTAGTCTAGTGATCTTAAATGTAATAGACTTTCATTGTGTAACACATATGTAATGTTGAATCAATGTAATGAAAAACTCTTCAGTGAATGGTTGATTGATTGTTTAATGTCATATCTATTAATAGTATTTGTTGTTACACACATATATGAACATGTTATATAGGTTATAGAGTTGTTAGACATGTTCTGAATCATTTAAGGTTCAAGAATATGCTTAATTAAGTAATCTGATTCAGTCGCACGACTGGACCATGCGAATGGGCCAATCGCACGACTAAACCAGGTGATTGAATCAATCGCACGATTGAGTCATAAGACTGACTCA
>BJCO01480885.1:1513-19197 GCA_018326465.1 Flaveria floridana | reverse complement strand
TTTTTGATTTTAGTGGGTAAAAACGGGGTGTTAAACCATAAATTAGTACTTCGGATATACAAATATAGTTAAGTTTTATATATAACTATAAATACAAATATAGTTAAGTTTTATATATAACTATAAAATATATGTATAAATCATATATAAATTACTTATATTTAATTACATATATAAATATAATTAAAATATAGTTAAATACGGTCCATCCGGTCCGACCGGTCCGACCACCAAAGCAGTAAGGCGTCCGGTTCGACGTCCGATCCGGTTTTGAAAACATTGATTGTATGATTTGGAATGAAAGGGAAGTTAGCCCCGAGATACGTAGGACCATTCAAAATCACAGAAAGAATTGGTCCAGTGGTTACCGATTGAGGTTGCCACCAGAACTCTGTGGTGTACACGATACGTTCCACGTTTCAAACCTCAAGAAGTGTTTGGTGGATGAAACTCTTCATGTACCAATTGAGGAAATCAGGATTGATGAAAAGCTTCATTTTATCTAAGAACCCATAGAGATCATGGATCGAAAGGTCAAACGATTAAGGCGCAACAAGATACCGATTGTTTGTGTGAGATGGAAATCTAAACGAGGACCAGAATTCACATGGGAATGGGAAGACCAGATGAAACTCAAGTATCCACATCTGTTCATGGAGGACACTCTTGGATCTAACTCCAGTTAAATTTCAGGACGAAATTCTCTCAATTAGGGGATACTGTGACACCCGTCACCAAAAGATCCATCAATTAACGTCGTATTTGTTAGCCTTCTTGAATATTCAACATTAACTCATAACCAAGTTGCCTTAGTTTCAATTTTGCATCCCTAACTATGTGTATTATCCTAAGTGCGCATAAAGAGTTAAATATTAAACACTTAATAAAACCCTACCCAATATAGATCCCCCTATTTCTCGAATAATTAAGGGGATACTAGTATGTACACGTTATGCTACTAGCATTATCACTAACATTACCCTTACTATTATTATTAGCATAAATACTATATTTATCATCATTATCACAATTACTATTATCATTATTATTATTACAGTTATAATTTGTTATTAAAACTATTATTATTTCTATTGTTACTATTATCATTATTATCATTGATATTATTATTATTATTAAAACTATTATAAGCATTATTACTAGTATTATCATTATTACTATCACTTAACGCCAATAATACAACTAATATGATTAATACTAACAACATTATTATTAGTATTACAAGTAGTAAAATCATTATTAACATTGAGGTGGTAAATCATACTAATTAATGTGTTATTATTAAAGAAATAAACAAAGTTAAGATTCAAAGTGTAATTAAGCAAATTAGGAGGAGGAATAAGTGAATTAAAGTACAGGGACTAAAGTGTCATTTCTCAAACTCTAAAATGGGTATAAAAATCCCCTTTAACAACCCTTACCCATTTAATTCAAACCCTACAACCGTCACCCGCCTCCTTCCCCCTGCTCTCCGACTCTCTACACGGTTTCTCCGGCCAATCGCTACTACGGGCCGCCCAAAGTCGACCCCATGCAGGTAGACGACCATCGTCGCCTTCTATTTCATCCTATTCTTCCATCTCGCGGTGGTTTGGGTGATTTTGAGTGTTCCCGAGTGAGTGAGCGCTGTCGAGAGCTCCTAGGGTGCTCAAATTGCTAAGACATGTTAGAAATCGACTCCGGAGTGTGATTGTGTGCAACTTGAGTAGTTACAACGGCGGAAGGCTGCTGTGAGCACCCCAACACCCTTGTGACCTGCGTATGCATCTGAGTCCTGTCTGTGTGACTGTGTGCGATTGAATGTAGGTGTGCGATTAAGTCATGCGAATGAATGTGTGTATGCGATTGTGTTTGTTTCGTATGAATGAGCTTGTGCGATTGAAAGTATGCGTGCGATTGAGTGTGAGTCATGCAAATGAGTGTGTGTGCGAATGAACGTTGTGTCGTGCGAATGGGAGTGTGTGCGTATGAATGTTGTGCCATGCGAATGTGTGTGTACGACTGAACATGTGTGTGCGAATGAGTGCTGTGTCGTGCGACTGAATGGTGAATCTCACGAATGAAGGCTCATTCGTACGAATGAGGGTTGATTCGTGCGATTGGATGTTGAGTCGTGCGACTGAAGGTTGTTTGTGTGTGAATGCAATTCTTGTGTTTAGTATGCGCAGATCATGTGATGTTAAGGTGACATTGACGTGGTTACCATTTCTAATGACATTATTAATGTTAACACTATGAGTATTACTAATATTATCGCAAATATAATCAATGTTAACATTTTCACGATTATCAAGACTAATATTGATAACTACTACTATTTACTAAGTACATCTCTAATAACAATGAAACCCTTACACTTATATCATTGGCAATGGTGACGATTCCAAGTACTTGGATCTATATAAGATCTAATACGTATGTCTGCTTGTTTGAGTGTGTGTCGCGTGACCGATCCAACCCGAACCGACCAAACACATCTATTCTCTTAAAGCTTATCTTTAACACTTAAACAATAATTAATAAGAGGTGTTTGAATGATTGTTGCTTCACCCTTTGGAATCGTTATTCATCTACTGCTATCATCAATCAAGTGAGTTTCGTGCCCCCTTTTTATGTTTACTCAATTCTTCAACTGTTTACAAACTTGGGGAAAAAGTATGCTCACCCTTTTTATGCTGTACAACTTATATTCTTCGGATTATCATGTTGCTATTTTGTAAGAACTTATCTGATACATGCATGAGTTCGCTATGTGGTACTTTATCCACAACCATTTAATCCCGGTGTTGGAACCAACGGATAGGTATTGGTAGTACTACTGGGTTGACACCCCCACCCTCGTTTATTGGTATACTAGTTAATACCAACAGTGGCTAGGAACGGGCCCTAGGGTAAATATATTCTGACAAATATCTGTGTGTACGTCGTAGGTTTGGTTGTGATGCTCATGTTGTCATGTGATTTTGCTTACTTATAACTGTAATCACGATGTTCCGCAAAACTATTACACAACATCAACTTTTTTACTATTAAACCTGCGAACTCACCAACAATTATGTTGACCATTTTGAGCATATCTTTTCAGGTGATACAATTAACTGAGGATCCTAGGAGTGCGGCCTTGGTGGAGACTCTAGGATGCATTTTTGAGACTATACAATACTTGATATACATTACTTGACATTGTTGGTCTGATTACCTACAGTTATACTTTTGGATACTTGTTCCCGGGTTGTGGGAATTTTATTACAATGTTAATACTTTTGTTAATACTTATGGCTATGTAGTCGTGGTTATTGACTAGACATGACACAAGTCTCCCTTGTGCCGGGTGTCGTCATGACGCGTTATTCATTCTATACATGTCTATTTTGTATCTCTATTGATTACAATGTGTTATGACGATCCCGTCTCGTTACTTCCTCGTGTTTCCGCTCTTAGCAGGGGTGTGACAAAAGTCTACAGAGGAAAGCCACAGAAGCCCCCAGTTTGACAATTATTTGGGCATTTGGCGAGGGCAGACTATGTTGCCCCAAAGGGAAAGAGATGGCATCACGAGGATAGTGATTCTAACGTTAAGGACGTAGTGATCCCTGATGACAATTAGGATGATGATGATGATGACCATGATGAAGGTTAAGGTGGTGGTGGGGAAGGATCACACCATTCACGATCTTGTGAGACATTCACTATGGAACCACCTCCTTAGCAGGGTGGTTCTTCGGCTGCTGGAGGGTCTAAGCACACTGCCATAAACCAAGAATTCCTATCATTAAGAACATAGGGAACTTTGATTTAGAAGAGGAGGAAGGAGACACAGAAGAGGAGCCTCTAATAAGGCAGGTAGGAGGTAAATGGGTCGCCACTAATAAAGGTAAAGAGGCAGTGGGTGTGAGACACAGAAAAGCAGCTGGGATGGATACAGAGGAGGCTGATCCTTCATACACACCTGATCACCCTACCTCAAAGGGAAAGGAACCTACAACTCCCCCGGGCTCCAGATTGAAGAGAATGGCCACGCCTTCCCATAAGAAGGGTAAGCGCCCGAGGCTAGTGCTGATGATCTTATCCTTGCCCTTACAAACATCTCCAGCTACATCCAGTGCTACCACTATAGTTCCACCTACTACCACCATCCTACTCACCACTACACAAACCATACCAGCCTCACCTAAAAGAACCTCAACCTATATCCCTCAAACCATACCCATTCCCATACCTGTTTACACAACCTCTACAACCATCCCATCCCCCTCACAAGCCGGCACCTCAACCCATCAAGTACTCCCACTTCACAGTTTCCCACTACCCACAGTTGGTCTGGAGGAACAGCTGGCCAGCCTTAATAGGTTGGTACTTAAGCTGTTAGCTGTCGATGATCTCAAGTCCACGTAGATCAGCCAACTGATGTCAGTGAATGCCTCACAAGGATAGCAGATCGCCAAGCTGACTGAGAGAAACAATGCTCATAAGCATGCCTTGGTTCGAGCACATAAGGCTCTTCAGACTTAGAATCAGCTGATGCTAGAATCCACCAATAAGATTGAGGATTTAGAGAGGAAGAACAAGAGGATTATGCTGTGACTGAAAGGAAGGAAGGATGATCCTTTGAAAATTAAAGGTGATGGAGATGATGGTGATGAAGCTCTAGTGATGATGAGTCTGATGATGATGATGAGGTTGATGCAAATGAGTCGAATAAGGAAAAGGACGACGATGACAACAAAGATGTAGATCAACCTGAGGTGAAGGCAAAGCTCTAACTTCTCAGCAATCTGATAAGGAGAGAAGAACAAAAAGGAACCAAGATCAGGGAGCCTCATCCTCAGCTCCTCAAGACAAAGATCGTCAAGATAAGGATTCAAGTAATGATTAGCTTGTTTGTATAATTTGAAATCATATGTATTGAAATGTAGTTAAATAATGAAAATGAATGTCAAGTTATTTAAAATACAATGATGTTTATTAAACTTTGTTGTCTTGATAACTCTATTTAGCAGATAAATCTCACCAGATCGATGAACACGATATTACACCCCTCCAGCAAATCAAGACACAGTTTACCATGATTCTTGATTTGCAAGGGATTGTCAGGAGATCGATGAGTTATGCACCAGAAGAGGGGGAGATCATCCATGACCTATCAGATGGACAGATTGCAGAAATGTTCAGGCTAAAGCCCGATGAGATGGTCAAAGACGCACCAGAAGTAGACGTTATCAGCGATGAGGAACTATATGGTGTAGATGAGGTGGAGATTAAAGATGTTACATCTGAATACTACCCTCAGTATACTAATAAAGACGGAGATGCCTTACCTAATTTAGGTGAGATGCTTGATAGTGAAACCTTCGATAAAGTAAACAAGAAGGTCACTGAGAAAGAGTCAACAGAGAAGACAACTCAAGCTGAGGATGTCGATGTTAAGCAAAGAAAAGCTGAGTGGGCTGCTTGTCTAGCTGAAATCAGGAACCAGCGTGAAGCACTAAAACAGAATGCCTATACTAAGTTGTATAAAGTCAAAAGGCATCAGAAGGTTTCTGGGAAAATAATCAGTTGGGCTTACTTTGAGGACCTAAATGTGTATGCTATGAAAAGGGAAAAGGGGATAGAATACTTCAGACATCCTCATGATCTGAAGACTTTATCGAGTTTTTAGCATAATAGATTAGAAAGTTTAGATCTACTGTATGCTGACCCAAGAAAGATGTCAGTATGGTTCGAGAGGGCGTTAAGGAAAGAATATCATACTAAGTGGGTAAACTTCAAACCTCAACAACCAAGGAGGTTCTTGAGCAAAACTGCTATTGATCCTATTTCAGGAAGGCCAAAAGTTGTTCTGAAATGGAGACCTCCCCGAACTATGACAAGGATTCTATTAAGAAGAATGCCATAGGACTTCATGCCTCATTTCAAATGTTGGTATTATGACCAGAGGACAGGTGAAGTAGTGATTGTATTGGATCAACTGGGAAAGATTGAGACTATCAGGGTGTTTAACCCTATGTGGCTTACTAACTTATCTGAGACTGATGTCTACACATTATACAAGTGGCCACTATTCTATGATACTCTGGACATCGTGCAAGCTCTTCAATTCCAGCATGTCATCAGATTGTGCTTTGCGTTCGAAATACATGCTGGAGTCACAAAATAAGACAAGCTAAAGAAGTTTCCTGAGTGTGTGAAGAATGTTAGACAATAGAATGAACTAGGTCCAACGGGGAGTTTGTTGATACATGATGTCCCTAGTTCATTGTACTCAAATGTTTATGTCTTTAAATCTTACATGTGTAATACATAAATATTTTCATAATATGATATGTGTTTGAATGTATATTTTCTATTGAATATATTTTATTCTTATACAATTTTTAATTACACGCGTGAATTAATATTATATATGGGTTTGTGGTAGTCAGTCACAATTCTGAGTTAATAATGATTCAGGAATGTATTTGACTTAGTTTTATGGTTATTCATGCTAATGGATCATGCTTATGGACCCGTCGCACGATTGAACCAGGTGATTGGGTCAGTCGCACGACTGAGTCATGAGATTGGCTCAGTTGCACGATTGGATCAAGTGTATGGTTCAATCGTACGCATGAACAAATCGTATGGCTCAGTCGCACGGCTAAACCATGCTAATGGCTCAGTCGTATGACTGTATACTGAAACCTTAAAATACCACATAATTCGTGGAAAAACAGAACACTTCGAATTCTTTCATACCCTAGCCGTCCAGAGAGTTCTATCTCGTCCATCCAAGTTCATAGTTCGTCCCGAATTGTTCTCTAATCATTCTTAATGTTGTTTAATTGTTAGATTGATTCGGGTTATTCGTTATCACTGATTGGATCGCCAATCAAATAGGATTCCGCACTATTTGATTAGGTTACATGTTGAATATGTTAGTACTCCGTCCGTGCATGATCCTAACAACTATCAGCATTCAACTGCCTGAACAAATTAAGGAAGCACAGGCAGAAGCATTAAAAGCAGAAGATATTGGGTCTGAATCATTGCGTGAAATGGATAAACAACTTGAGGTGAAAGCTGACGGGATTCATTACTTCATGGATAGACTTTGGGTGCCTATTTATGGAAGTTTGAGGGATTTGGTTATGAGTGAGGTGCGCAAATCCAAATGCTCAATATATCCGGGTGGGTTCGGACAAAATGTATCATGACCTTAAGACACACTATTGGTGGCCTAACATGAAGGCAGATGTAGCTACCTATGTGAGCAAGTGTTTAACCTGCTCCAAGGCCAAAGTCGAGTATCAGAAGCCATCAGGATTACTGCAACAACCCGAGATTCCTTTATGGAAGCATGAGCAGATTTCTATGGATTTCATTACCAAATTACCCAGGACTTCTAGTGGTTGTGACATGATATGGGTGACAGTGGATAGGTTGACTAAGTCTGCTCACTTCCTGACAATCATAGAAACGGATAAGATGGATAAGTTGACTCGAATCTATCTGAAGGAAGTAGTCTCTCGGAATGGAGTGCCAATCTCAATTATTTTTGATCGCTATGCTCGCTTTACTTCTCATTTCTGGTAGTCGTTATATAAATCTGTAGGTACACGCTTAGACATGAGTACTGCATATCATCCTCAAACTAAGGGACAAAGCGAACACACTATACAGACCTTGAAAGGTATGTTACAAGCATGTGTAATCGATTTTTGGAACAATTGGGAAGTTCACTTGCCGTTGGTGGAATTTTCCTATAACAATAGCTACCACATTCGTATTCAAGCGGCACCGTTTGAAGCCTTGTATGGACAAAAATAAAGATCACCAGTTTGTTGGGCTAAAATTGGTGATAGCCAGCTAACGAGTCCTGAGTTGGTGCACGAGACCACTAAGAAGATTATACAAATAAGGAACCGTATGGCTGCAGCGCGCGACAGACATAAAAGTTATGCTGATAAGCGACGCAAACCCCTAGAGTTCCAGGTTGGTTACAAAGTCTTATTGAAAGTCTCGCCATGGAAAGGCATGATTTGGTTTGGTAAAAGAGGCAAGCTAAATCCAAGATACGTTGGACCATTTGAGATATTGAAAAGAATAGGTCCGGTGTCATATCGATTAGCCCTACCTGATTTACTGAGTGGAATGCATGATGTATTCCACGTCTCGAATTTGAAGAAATGATAAGCTAACAAAAACATGATTGTACTGCTCGAGGAAGTACAAGTCGACGAACAACTAGGTTTCATTAAAGATTCGATTGAGGTAATGGACCGAGAGGTCAAAACCTTAAAACAAAGCAAGATCCCTATCGTCAAGGTTTGTTGGAACTTGAAATGTGGACCGAAGTTCACGTGGGAACGTGAGGATCAGATGAAACTCTAGTATCCTCATCTGTTCAAAACAACGACCACTACCGGCGAAGGTAATGATTAAATTTCGGGACGAAATTTCTTTCAACATGGGGATAATGTCACAACTCACCCAAAACTCATTGGATTTTGATGTCTTCCTTATGCCAATGCAGTAGACCAATGATGTAACTCAACCATGTAATGCAATTTTCGGGACGAGAATTCTTTAAACATGGGGATAATGTGACATCCGGTAATTTTCCGTTAGTTCCGTTAGGCCTTGCATACTCCTGTCATGAGCACACATTAGTTGTCATTGAACGTTGGTGACTTAATAATAATTAATAATGTTAAACAGATAATTATTTAACTAATAATGTTGGTTATTAGTTGTGCTTACGCGATTTAAATATTATTTGTGAATTTTACCTTGTAGCATGCCAACATGTTATATTTATTTCGTGTATTTTGTGACTAGTGAAAATTATGCATGATTATTATTGTTGATTAATAATGTTAGTATTTTGTAGTTAAAAACTATTTAAAAAGTGTTTAAAAATATTAGTTTTTATAAAATATAAACAAAAAGGGGTTAAGTGTAAATAACTAAAACTAAACTTAACAAAATAATCCAACCCTAATCCCCGCAACCTTCATTCGGCTGCAACCTCAACCCACACACCCTCACCTTGCGATTTTGATCATTAGCACACACATACAAGTCGAATTTGATCTAGTTCAAGCATTCCAAGGTGTTAAGAAGTTCCAATTTTGATTCCTACACGTTTAAAGGTTAGATTTTATCAAGTTTTTCATGGTTTTTGATATTGATAAACCCTAGTTTGAAAATTATGAATGAAAGTTGAAATTGGTGATGATTTGATGATGATATGATGTTATCTAGATTGTATGAATGTTAATATGGGGTGATTGTGCAAGAAATTTATGATTTTGATCATCTAGTTCATATATTACCCAAAATAGTAACTTTTGTTCTGAAATTGTGCGATTGATGGTTGTTGATGATTCTAGGATGTTAATTGTGTTCAATAGATGTTTTTTATGATGATATTGCAAGCATTGGGTGAAATTTGGTGTTTTGTTCATAGATTCCCTGAAATAGAAACTTTTGGATCATGAAGATACATATTCTGGTGAATTATGATTGATTGATGTATTTGAATGGTATCTATGAACTAGTCTAGGCATGTTATTGGTAAAATTGTATTGAAGTTGATGAAATTTGGAGTTGTTGGTGTTACTTTCCGAAAAGGAAACTTTAATTATATGAAACATGTGGTCTTGTGAATTTATCATGGTTTTGACAATAGGAGCGTGCTAGAATGTTATGAATGATGTTTAACTTGTTAGAATACATGATTTGGGTCAATTGGTTACATGATGAATTGTTTGGGTTATTCTAGGCTTTCTTAGGAATCGTGCAAGTAGGATGCACAAAGCACAAGATTATGCATGTGGATTATGTCATAGTGTTTAATCATTATAGTATGAATGTCTGAATCATGTAACTTTGTTGATACATGATGTACCTCGTTTATTGTTCTTAAACGTTTATGTCTTTCATTTCTTACATATGTGTAATACAAGGGTATTATTGTAATACGATATATGTTTGGATATCTGTTTACTATTGATTATATTGTATTCTTGTAATGTTTATTACTACACGCTTAACTGAACATTATATATAGGTTTGTAGTAGTTATTCATAGTTATGAGTTAGTAATGATTTAGAAATGTGTTTGACTTAGTCTTGTGGTCATTAATGCTAATGGACCATGCTTATGGACCAGTCGTATGACTGAACCAGGTGACTGGATCAGTCGCATGACTGAGTCATAAGACTGGCTCAGTCGCACAACTGAACCAGGTAACTGGATCAGTCGCACAACTGAGTCATAAGACTGGCTCAGTCGTACGACTGAACCATTCGTAGAGTCCAGTCGTGCGTATGAATCAATCGCTTGACTCAGTCGCATGACTGAACAATGCTAATGGCTTGGTCGTATGAATGTACACTGCAACCTAAAAATTCCACGTAATTCGTGAAACATAACACTTCGAATATTATTATACCCTAGCCGTCCAGAGCGTCCCATTTCGTCCATCCAACTTCAAAGTTCGTTCCTGATTGATTTCTACTCGTTCTTAACATTTGTTTAATCTTTAGATCGACCAGCTTGTCGTTCTCACTGGTTTGATCGCCAATCAAATAGGATTCCGCACTATTTGATTTGGTTTCACGTTGAATCAGTTAGTACTCTGTACGTACACGATCCCAACAAGTGGCATCAGAGCTTTGGCTCTTGATTCTTCATGGATTCGATAGGTGTTCTCATGAAAATTAACGTTTTCATTCAAAAGATTCGTGTTTTGATTCAAAAAGTGTTTTGAAGTGTGCATGATTCAAAAGTTTCAAACTTTTCGACTTACGGTAGATTAGGGTTAATGAAAAATCATTTTTTGGGGTGAAAATGTTCAAAGTTTTGAATTTTTCATCCACAACAGCTTCAGTCGTACGATCAGCTCAATCAGACGACTGAATCCCAATCGCACCATTCAACCGCATGACTGGACTTAGTCGTATTGCTCATTCGCACGATTAAGCTAACCCACACGGCTGAACTCATTCGCAGCCCTCAATCGCACGATTGAACTCAGTCACACTCTCCAATCGCACGATTGAACTCAGTTGTACTCTCCAATCGCACGATTGACTCTGTCATATACATAGTTTGTCAAGTTTGAAACCATGGATGATCAGAACTCTGCATTTACTGCTGGAAAGGACTCACGGATCCAGAATCTATTACTTCTGGAAAATGAGACTGGAAATTATAACAAACCAGCGAAACTATTGACTTTGGATGAATACCCACAATGGAAACAACGGTTTGAAATTTATCAGAACGGTGTTGACCCTAACTTATGGATTTCAATTGAGACTGGTTATACTTTACCTGTGCGAGCAAATGGAATTAAACTGACTCTAAGTGGGATGAATGAAGTGCAAAAGGTAACACACTACGCTGAGAAGAAAGCTTATGCTTTATTGACACAGTCAATTCCTAAGGACATCTTCCATCAGTTTTTAAAACATAAACAATCTAAGAAGTTATGGGAGGCTCTGGAAAAGAGATACGATGGTAATGCAACCTTGAAGGTGCTGAAGGCTAAAACTCTTAAGAAGGAATTTGATAACTTCACATCCATGGGAAATGAGAGCTTAGATGATATTATAGATCGGTTTTATCATCTGATGAGTGAGCTACAAACATATGGTGTTACTACCTCAATGGAGGTTAAAGTAGCAAGCTTTGTTGATGGTCTGCCGGATAAATGGGATTCTTTTGTGTCTTATCTAAGACAGAACAAAGTTCTAGCTACTCTAGACATCAATGACTTTATCTTGAAGTTGAGGGAGGAGGAGGTAAGGATGAAATACAAGTCCAAGAAAGGGTCATACACACAGAACCATCACTATATAATGTTGTTCCCACACCAGTTTCATCCGGTGCACCTCTTCAAATAGCATTTGTTTCCAACACGTCCGGAACTTCTCAAAGTGGTTCTTCTGGTAGTGAATCATCAGGATCATATGGAACTCAGTATATTATCCCCGACTCTAATCCTACAAAGCTGAAGACTGAGAATCTGGGAAATGTTACTGTTGAGGTAGCAAAAGAGCATATGGATCTTCTCGCTGCGGTTGTACACTCATATGATGGTTTGGTTGCTAGTAAAATAGGAAACTGTCATCTCGCAGATAAAGATTATGAGCAGGTGGATGAGACAGAGTTGGAAAGGATGGATATCATGTGGGCTTTGGCTAGTGTTGTTAGAAGGGCTAAGAAGTTTGTGAAGAAGATGGGCAGAATCTGGTTTCCACCAAAGACACAACTTTTGGTTTTGATAAAACCAAAGTTACATGCTTCAACTGTGGTGAAAAAGGTCACTTCAAACGAGAGTGCATGAAACCAAAGAAGACTGGAAATGGTAACCCTTTCTCATCACATAATCATCAGGAAAAGGAAAAGAACGTGACTTCAACCAGTCCAGATTCCAAAGGTATGGTTGCTCAAGGAGATGAAGGACAGGACTGACCATTTCGGTTCATCTCTGGTGGTGAATCTATTATTGTGTTTGTAAAAGATCTTAATGATGATTTAGAGAGTGAAGGTGATAACATAGCTGATTATGCTAATTCAGACACTGAAGAAGCTATGGATGTCGTGGATCAATTGGTTGAAGACGAACTGGCTGCTTCGAGCATAGAATCTCAAACTAACGAGGAATCTAAGGTTGCTTTCATGGCTGACACCTCCAGCACATCACAGGTAAGTACCAAAGATGAACTTTTTGATAAACATGCTTGTGAAGAATGTAATGAATTTCGTGAAAGCATAGATTTAAAATTTGCTAGTTTGTTAGATCAAAATGACAGTCTGGTAAATGATTTAAAACTCTATATTAAAGCTAACAGGGTGTTAAAACAAAATGAGAGTAGTTTTAAAGAAAAAGTTGATTTGTTAGGAAAGCAACTTAGGGAAACCGAGGTTGTGGCTTTTAATCAAGCAAATGATATTAAGTTCTATTTATCAACAATAGAGGAAACTAAGAAATAAATAGCTATTTTGCAAGTTGAAATTGAATCATTAAATCAAAAACTTCACAGTCTAGCTAGTTCCTCTCATATTGTTTAGAACTTAGTCATAGAGAGAAACTGTGGGGAAGGGCTTGGTTATAAAGTAATGCCGCCACCACATGCGACCCTTTTGAACACAAAATGTCGACCCATTAATAATAACCCTATCAAGGATCATGTGGTGACTACCCCTCTAGTCAGTGATCCAGATTCCACAGTTAAAACTATACAATCTGTTACTGAACATAAGGCATCGAGTTCTGGCACTAAAGATGAGGCTGTCATTGACAATCGGGATGTTGAGAATAGCAATGCTACTCTTGGGTTGGGTTCAAAAGTTCATGTTTCAAAACCTAAAATTTCAGAACCAACTCATTCTAAAATTGTTCATCATCAAAATCTCACTAAATTGAGCAAAAAAGGAAATCAAAAAGTTAAACCAATTGAATTCGTTAAAGAATGTGAGAGACCTAAACAAGAAAAGAAAGAGACCAGTCCTAGATCCTACTTTCCCCTACACAAAAGATAACTCAGACTAGTTGAAGGGAGATCCTGTTATGGTTGTGGAGAACGTGGACATATTTCTCCTAATTGTCCTTACTATCAGACACCAAGAAGAAGAATTGAACTTTTTCATGAAAATAAACCAAGGTTTTCTAAAACAAGATCAAATACCCCTCCAAAATACCAAAGGCAACACAGACAAGTTCCTGGCAAAGCTGTGTTAACTGAGGTAACACCTATGGATGAAAGCAAACCAAAGGTTCAAACTATAAACCAGTCATCTGTTTATCACAAACAGGCCTTACACAAAACTAGTTTGTGGCAAGCAAAATGAACAAGTGTTTCTAAGAGTGAGGACAAAATGAAGAAAAACGTGTCTTCATCTTTCAAAGGATAGTGGGTGGAGTTCGTAACGTGTGATGTCTCTGGGAAACCAAGCCAGTAAAGGCTTGGGTCCCACTCCTGAACTAATCTTTTCTGTTTTGTGCAGGTTGTCCACTACAGCACTATCACTAACACCTGGATTATTGTAATGGGGCATCCAGGCACATGACTGGGAATTTGTCTCTCATTTTCAATGTCAAACAAATCAAAGGGGACATGTATCTTTTGCGGGAAATAAAGGAGGATATATCACAGCTTAAGGTGAAGTGGGAAATGAGAAGGTGAAGTTTGATAAAGTCAACTATGTTCAACAACTATAGAACAACTTACTCTCAGTTTCCTAAATATTCGATAAGTGTTTTAAAGTTGTATTTGACAATAAGAGATGCTACATTCTAAAGAAGGAGTATGTTATCCCTGAGGAGAAAGTTCTAATGTCAGCTTCAAGATATAACGACTTGTATGTCTTGGATATGTCAAAAGCCTCCATAACTGAGTCTGCTGCTCAGTGTTTCTTGACTAAAGCCACTAAGAGGGATTCCATTTCTTGGCACAGGAGAATGGGACACATCAATCCCAGGAAGATGAATCACTTGGTTCAAAACAATCTGGTTAAAGGAGTTACAGCAAAAAATTTTCATCTTCTAGATTTTTATATATCACGCAAGAAAGGGAAACAGACAAAGAGATCTCACAAATCTAAGAAAGTTCACTTTATTGAGATTCCACTGGAGCTTTTACATATGGATCTGTTTGGCCCTGTCAGTACTAAAAGCATTGTGGGAGATTGGTACTATTTTATGGTAACTGATAATTATTCAAGATTTTCCTGGATTATGTTTCTTAAAGCAAAGTTAGAGACTTTTGAGTCATTCAAGAATTTGGTTAGTACTCTGAAGCTACCGTACAAGTTGAAAGTGAGGAAGATTCGTTCAGACAACGGCACAAAATTCAAGAATCAGTGGACGGAGGCTTTCTGTCAAGAGAAAGGGATTGTTCATCAATTCTCTTCTGCCTATACTCCGCAGATGAATGGAGTTGCTGAATGCAAAAATCGAAGTTTGTTTGAAACTGCAAGGATGATGTTGGCAGATTCAAAACTGCCTGTTCAATTCTGGAATGAAGTAGTTGCTAATGCATGCTAAACTCTCAATCATGTATTAGTTGTCAAACATCATGGTAAAACTTGTTATGAGTTGCTTCAAAGGCATAAACCAAACTTGGAGTATCTGGAACCATTTGGAGCTCCTTGCATGTTGCTGAAGAAAACTCAGACTGGAAAGTTTAGTGAGAAGGTAGATGAAGGAATTTTTCTTGGATACAATATACCTAACAAACGAGTTTACAACAACTCTACAGGTCAAGTTGAAGTGTGGTTCAACATTGATGTGCAAAGATACGCCACCCCCTGCTGGAAAAGGTCTATCATTTTTCTTTGATTATGATGGATTTTTTAAATCATTCAATCTTCCTGTTGCTTATTCAGATGACGAGGTGGCTGCTCAAATGATGTATGAAGTTCTAAACACTCCTAATCTAGACTCAAGCACTACTGCTCCAATCGATGGTGTTTCTGGGTCTTTAGGGGCAGATTTAGAACTCAGTGATCACTCCTCAGATGACGAGGAGGCTGCAAATGAAAATACAAGCAATGATGAACCTGTCAGCCCAGATGAAAGTACACTAGTAGGTGAAAATCAATTGGCTGATTCCTCTGGGGCTAGTCACCTAATAGCCATAGAAATGAACTAGTGACTACAAACCTAGAAAATGAAGTGGTCATTCCTACAACTCCAGTGACAAGGATTAATGTAAATCACCCCCCGGACAACATCATCGGGGATCTTCTCTCTGGGGTACAGACAAGAAATCAGTTTTACACAGCTGACTATGCAGCCGTGATGGAAAATGGATACATTCATGATAGGGCATATAAGTGTTTTGTTTATCAAGTCAAGCCCAAGTATGTCATTGATGCTTTGAAAGATGAGGCATGGATTAATGCAATGCAAGAAGAACTTCTGCAGTTTAAGAAGCTAGGTGTTTGGACACTAGTGGGCAGACCTAAGGGTGCTAAGGTAATTGGTAAAAAATAGGTTCTTCGTTGCAAGAAAGATGACCAGTGGTCATTATTAGAAACAAGGCATGGATAGTAGTTCAAGGGTTCAAATAAGTCGAGGGCGTGGACTACAATGAGGTATTTGCACCAGTGGTGCGGATGGAGGCAATTAGAATCTTCCTAGCTTATGCATCATACATGAAGATCAAAGTATACCAATTGTATGTGAAGAGTGCATTTCTACATGGTCATATCCATGAGACAGTGTACGTCAGTCAACCCGAAGGATTCAAAGATCCTTATCATCGGGACAGAGTATATAAATTGGACAAGGCTTTGTATGGGCTATATCAAGCCCCTCGAGCCTGGTATGAGAAACTCTCCACACACCTTCTGAAACATGGCTTTCGAAGGGGAGTGATTGATTGCATGTTATTCATCAAAGAAAATGATGGTGATTTACTGATGGTTTAGATATATGTGGATGACATAATCTTCGGTTCCAAAAAGGAAGCATTATGTAAATAATTTGAATATGTGATGAAAGTTGAATTTGAAATGAGTGCCATGTGAGAGATGAAGTTCTTTCTGGGATTACAGGTGGATCAGACATCCACTGGAATCTTTCTACATCAGAACAAATACGTGGGGGACATTTTGAGTCGATTTGATATGGAAAATGTAACGATTGCTGGTACCCCTCTTGCCACGAACCATGATGTGGCGCCTGGTGAAAATGGGGATTTGGTATATGCCACCATGTATCATGGAATGATCGGATCTCTAATGTATCTCATAGCTTCTTGTCCTGATATCATGTACACCACGTGTCTCTGTTCCAGATATCAGTCAAATCCAAAAGTAAATCATCTAGTTGGGGTGAAGTGGATCTTTCGTTATCTGAAGGGTACTCTAACACTCGGGTTGTGGTATCCTCATGATGATGAGTTTGAACTTACAGCGTATCGCGACTCAAACTATGGTGGATGCAAGATGAACTACAAATCAACATCTGCGGGGAGTTAATTTTTTGGAAGGCGGTTAGTCACCTGGAAATATAAGAAGCAGACGTCTGTTGCTCTGTCAACATGTGAAGCTGAATATGTTGCTGCTGCAAATTGCTATTCTCAAATCATCTGAATTCAACAGTAAATGCGGGACTACGGTTTGCAATTTACTAACACTCCTATTTTCATTGATAATTCTGCTGCCATAGCTGTAACTAAAAATCAGGTACAACATCCTAAAACCAAACACATCGGCATTAAATATCACTTCATACATGATTGTTTTGAAAAACATTTAATCGATATAATTAAAATTAATACGGATTTTCAGCGCGCCGTCCTCTATACACAAGCTTTTGACAAACCGGGATTTTATTATATATTAGAGTTAATGGCGTCAAAAAGAAAGACGGTGTGATTTCAGAGTAGTCGAGTTCATAATGAAGGGTTTGCTAGAACACAAAACACAAGTTTAACCATTTAAACTTTCAGAAAATGCAGCGGATATATATAGCTTTAAAACCCATTTTATAAGCTGAAAGTTTCATGTTCTTAGTGATCTTTTAAGATGTAAAACAAACCCAAATCAAAAGGATCATTATATGTGAATGAACAAGCTATAATCATGTATAAAACTACATAAAATCACAGCCACAATGAGCTGTGATTTCTACCTCTTTGAGTAGCAAGAAAACGACCAAAAGAAG
>BJCO01480333.1:2810-15851 GCA_018326465.1 Flaveria floridana | reverse complement strand
CCCAATAATAAATAAATTACACTTTAAACCAAGCACAAACAAATGATTATACAACCCAATTGAATGAATAAAACAACCATTACAATCATCCAAATAACACAAGGTCAAGGGCTAGGTTATGCACCATAATGAACAATGATCATATCATCCAAATAACAATGAATCCCCACTAAAAATACGAAATTTCAGCCAACACAAACTGAAATTTCGGGTTTTATTTTTGTCCAAACAATCAAACAATACAACATATATGTCTTTCAAAGTTTAATCACAAGCATGTGTGATATAACTTTGAAAGTTTGGGGATTCATAATATATGAACATAGCAGCCCCTAAAGGGGTTTTAAAGTCCATAAAACGAATTTTTTAAGGACAAAACAAGCTATCTATCCATATAACCGGCTCTAGATGCCAATGTTGGGTTTGATAGAACATGAAACATAGTTTAACCATTTAAACATTGTAAAAATGCAGCGGAAATAAACTTTATAACATGGTTTATAAACTGAAAATTCAAGCTCAAAATGATATTATAAAGTCACAAAACAAACCCAAGAACAAAGGACCTTTTATATGTGAATAAGACTAGCTATGTAAACATAAAACTCACATTATGGACAGCCATAAAGAGGCTGCATAAACTACCTTTCAGCAGCAAAAGAAGGTCAAAATGGATGAAGATGATGATGTTTTGAGTAGCAATCCTTCAAAGTAGAGGACCTCAAATCCATGATACCCACAAGCCCTCCAAACACTTACTTGCTAGGTAGTAAAACACCAAGTCTTGTCCCTCTTGTTATACCCGAAAAATCAGCCAAGAACAAGCTTCAAGTTCAGCCAAAATGAGCTTGGAAATCAGCCAAGAATTTCAAAAATCTTGAGAGAAGAGGGAGAGAAAACACTTTTGCATGTGCGAGAGAGAAAAAGAGTGTTGAAGTGAGTTGATGGAAGAGTGTAGTATGGTTTAAGTCTTGCAAGAAAAACAAGACAAAGTGGGTTCCCAAGGCCGTTTGTGCGGCCGAAGGTTTTGATCAAAAATGGGTTTTCCACCCATTTTGATCTTTTATATTATTACACTCTTTCAATCATTAAATTATAAAATTAAAGCCTAGTTTAATTTTATAACATAACACACTTTTATATATCATTATTTAACCAATTTAAATAATGAAACAAATAAATATCTCATGAACAAATTATTCATATAATGTTGTTCTATCACAAAAGCAATATTTAGAAAACCAATTTTCTAAATAGGTGTCAACATTTATTGTATGATCTTATCAATAAACAAATGTTTGTTGGTGTTTGTATAGCTTGTTATTGGGTATGACCCGACTTGGATCATAACGTACTAACCACATCAATCTTGTATGTGTATTGGGCATATAAGATCCTACAAGAAAGAAAAGGCTTGCAAAAAGAATAGAAGGAGGATCACAACTAATGAGAGTTGTCAGCTCAATTTTTGTATTATAGCGTACGATTTTGGCTAACCCATGAGGGTTCACACACAGGGGAATTAGTCTTCGTGACTGATCCATAGTACGAAATAGGATCCTTGTCATATGACCCCAGAAATAATGAGGCTTTGTGCCCGGAATGGTGGCTTTGGGCCACGGGTTTTGTGCCAAATAGTGATGAGGCTTTGTGCCTGTAATGGTGGCTTATGGCCACGGGCTTTATGCCAAATAGTGTTGAGGCTTTGCGCCCGAAATGGTGGCTTTAGGCCACGGGCTTTGTGCCAAATAGTGATGAGGCTTTATACCCAGAATGGTGGCTTCGGGCCACAGGCTTTGTGCCAAATAGTAATGAGGCTTTGTGCCCGGAATGGTGGCTTCGGGCCACTATAGGGGAAATGTTTGACAGGATCTAGAATCAGTACGAAACGAGCGAAATGATAAAGTACAAAACGAACGATAATGAAAGATAGTGATAAAGTACAAAACAAACGAATAAGTGAGATAAGGAATAAAGAATAAGGTTATGCATTGTTATATGTACGATGAATGCTTGCGTACGAAAGAAAGAAAATATTTTATTGTATGAACCGTATAAAGTATTTTGATACTTATAAAACTAGAACTCACTCCGCAACCGCTGACTTTTATGCATTTTTAGTTGGCAGGTATTGTTGTTGAGGATGGCACACGTGGAGGCTACTCGGTAGGGCAAGACTGTCATCCATTCACGCATGTTATTATTGTTGTTTTGTAATGCAATTAACGGATGTTTTTTTTGTAACTAATAATGTTGTATTTCATAACAACAGTAATTTATTACTGAAATGAATGGGCTTTTGTTAATGTAATTCCGCTGCAATGTTTTATGAAATATATATTATTATGTATGTTTAGTGCTATGAATAACCAACTATGAGGTGCCCGGGAACGAGGCCCCTACATAATTATGAGATCTTACCATCCCAAATCAACCTTTTGTATCACTCATACACTCACTTCACTCAAAATGGCCCTCAACCAGAAATCATCTGAATTTGAAAACTTCACATATGTTGCTGGAGAGACTCTCAGTCAGCAATACTTTAGGTACATGGACCTTATTTCATCACTTCAGTCCTTGGGAGTAACTCTTGAGAAGAGAGATCTATCAAGGAAATTCATGAGTGCACTTCCTCATGAGTGGACTTTTTACCGTGTCTCTATCAAGAGGACAGAAAATTTGAACACTCTCACAATGACTAAACTATATGGCATCCTTGATGGATACCGTATAGAGATGGAGACTCAGAGAGGTCACCAGATGAGCAGAACCTCTAGCCTTCCTGCTAGCAATGCTTTAGTTGTTGCTGAAGGCTCAAGACCCCACAGTCTCAGCAGTACCTGACTTACTCTCAGAAACCATCATGTTCCCCTGGGCCATAAATCACCTTTCCTAAGACACCAAGGTCTCAACAGGCTCAATCAGGTCCCTTCCAGAACAATTGTGCATTTGTTTCAGGAAATGGGCATTCTAGTGATTTTTAGTTTTGCTTTGATGATCTGGAGTGTTTCAGCCTAGATGATGTTGAATACATGGACATTGTCTAACAAATGACTCTATTGACTTATAGAACAAAGAAGTTCTTTAAAAGAAATGGAAGGCACTTCCCTCAGAACCCAACTAACAGCAAATTTGGGTTTGACAAAACCAAGGCCAAGTGTTACAACTGTAGTCAACTTGGTCACTTTGCCAGGGAATGCAAAGCTCCTAAATCCAATCCAAGAGCCACTCAAGCCTCCACACATCCTACCACACCTATAGCTGCAGTAAAGTCAACTGAACAACAAACTACTGCAGTTGCTCAAGAAGTTGACTGGAGCTTCATGGTGCATGATGTGACCCCTACTCAAGCACTCATGGCTGGAACTGATGACAGGAAGGTATATGGACATCTTTGTACTCCAGCTTGTATTGCCAAGGTCAAACTGTTTCAGGTCTATAACATGGAAATCAAATCTGATATTGAGTCCTTAAACATCTTAAAGTCTGATTTTAAAAGGGAAGAATACGACTATAAAATAAAAATTGAAAAGTTAGAAAAAAATGATTCCTCTTTAAAACATGAACACTCCAATTATAGGGCTCAAATCAAAGATTTAATTTCCAAGTTAACTGAGGCTCAAGCCTAGCTAGTTATAGTTAAGGTTAAAGCAAAGAAGTATGCTATTGAAGAGCATAACTTCAAAACCATTCTTGCATCATCCTCCCACTCAAAGATATGTTATCAAAACAAAGGTGGGTTGGGAACCAATGAATTGCTCCACCGTATTCTTATGAGTCTATAAGACAACCAAGATGTGGTACTGAAGAGTAAGAGGTTCCATCCACTGACCCCTATCTCATGAGATAAAGAGTGATGCAATTATGAAGACCATTACAGGGAAGGATCAGGTAGGAAAACCCATCCTCACTAGTGATGAAAAACCTCTGACCACCAAAGCTAGAAGAAACAAAGCTAAGGTAGCCAGGAAAACTGCCAAGAAAGTAGCCGAGTCCAAACTGAAGATAGACTCAAAGCAAAAGGGTGTGTTTATCTCAGCTAGATTCCAAGTGGTTGGAAGTTCTGATCCAGGCAAAAGGTGTAGTACCAGCACTCCTATCCAGCTGAAGGATCAAAAACTGAAGGGGAAGATTGTTGATAATGAAAAGAAATGCAAGAAACAACAGTCATCACACCCCATGAAGAGTAATATTGAAGGCATAATTTGTGGTCTGCACAACCACATGGCTAAAGATTGTTACTACAATCCTGCAAGCACACATTATTGAGGAAAACTTGTTTCCGTGATGATATTGAAATATTGAAATGCATAGATAAACACATATGCATTGCAAGTACAACTAAAAATTTCATACAAGTGCTCACAACGCATGTATTAAGTTACACAGCTGATGAGGGAAAATTCCAAAACAAACAAAAACGTTTTAATATTTTGACAGCTGTAGTCACAGCGAACACACAAACAGTCATCTATTTTGACATAGTCAACCAGAAAAGATTTAAAATACACAAAGTTTATATAGCAGATACACAAATGTACATCCGCTATACATCAATGAGCATAATTACAAAGTGTTCACAGTGTATGTTCAAAGGTAAAACATCTGCTGTGAATACAATGGCATTCCATAGCGCATGACCAAAGTTAGTCATCAATTACAGAAAAAGTCAAGTGCTCACAACATATGAGAATCAGTCATCCGGTGTGAACTTTCATCAAAAACAACCAAAGTGTCCATAGTGTATGAGAAATAAGTCATCCGCTATGGATACAGTTCAAGTATGCACAACGCATGACTATTTGTCATCCGCTGTGAAGTTTGAAAATCAATCAAGTGTCCATATCGTATGTACTAACAAGTATTCATGGTGATCAAATTTTGAAAATCAATCAGGTGTGCATTGCGTACACTCAAAAGTGTACAACATACATATTGTAGTCACAATGGACATGATACTTACAACGTATGACTTAAATTTAATTTAACTCAGTACTGTTTGTATAGTGCATTGAACACACTGTAACAACGGACACACATTTTGTCTGTTCTATATATAGTTTAACACTTGTTAATTTTAATTTATGACGAGTGTGTGAGCCAAATTAGAATTTTAAAACATTGATGTAGTACTAATTGCTTTGGATCATCAAACACATCTTTATTTGATTTCATAAGTTTTGTTCAATCAAATAGATACAACAACATGTTCCAAATCATCATACATCCAAAATATCAATCGTTAAACTTTTTTTAATTTGAGAATTATGAAACCCCAGGTTATATAATAACTGTACCAAAAATCAAATTAAAGAGTGTTATTTGTGCAATCAAACATTAAATGCATGTTTAACAATCATAGTCGCATGATTATGTGTTCATCGGGTGTATGAACATTCAAGCTGTTCATGTCCAAAATTCATAAAATCAACATTTTGATTCTTGATTCAGTTTGAAAATGTGTAAAAAATGATGTAACTTATCAAACATTTTGCAAATGCATCAACAAACACCGTTTGATAGTTAAATTAGGATAAAACAGAACAACATTAAATGTGATCATTCAATGTGCATGAAATGTAACAATTTGACAAAAAAGGTCAACTGTTCATGTTGAAAATATTTTATGAAATAAAAACATGAGTCAATTTGAAACAAATTAACACTTTGTCATCAAAGAAACATGATTACAATGAATTTTGGTAAAAAATACAAAATCAATGAGTTTTGCACATGCAAAATTGGCTAAAATTGACTTTTTGTAAATCACCAAAGTGATATATTTTAAATGGTCAAATTCAACCAACAACATAGGCTTAGCATTGTAATATGCTAATCAAACATGTTTCATCATTTCATATAAACCCAAAACCCTCATGAACACTAAACCAAATTTTCCTCAAATCAAAATTAGTCATGATCACAAGTACTAATATCTTTTCTTTGTTTATAGATATGTCAAACCTTGTGTTTGTAAGAGATCATAATCTGTATGTAATCCTAAATCTAGAGTCTCCTAAGTCAAAAAATTACATAGATATGATACAAGCAATCAGGCTAACAAGATTAGTCCATGCAATTACTACTAGACCTAAGATATTTGAAGAGCACATAGTACCATTATATCAAGGTCAGTTAAGACAAACAAGAACTTTTTCACTTATCAATAACAACCGTAATCTAAGTTAGTTACGTACTATCACAACACCAATACATTGATTAAAGATAAACATAATAAGTTCTTTTAAATTATTGACTTGATTAATCTATTTTGTACAAAAATTACAAATCGGCAGATACAAACAAATGGCTTGGAAAACTTGCCTCAACTATACAAGTGTGAGGACTTTTATACTAAACATTGAGAGTAAACTATTCTATGTTTAGATGCTATAGTTGAATAGGTAATCTGTATATTGAAGTTGGCAACTTCAATACAATGTTGTCTCCTAAAGGTGAAAAACAAAAGCCGTTAGCACAAACATGCTTGTTCTTAGTAGCTATTGGTCAGCAGATGATGGAGTTATCTGTTGATCGGTAGTTTAATTGCATATGGTGATATCCAATCTTTCATCAGATGTAGTTTGGCAGTTGCCTGGCATATGCTGATCAGCAGTTATTTAGATATGCCACTCAGTACTTGATTCAACACTTGGCCTGATTCGACAATTGAAGGACCATGTTGAAATCTAGAGGTTTTGGTAGCTTCATCCATCATGATTCAACAAATTCCCCCTACGATTATGCTACCAAAAACTTTGGCTTCATCCTTCAAGCATCCCGATCAGTAGAAGCTCGTACATATATCCTCTTCTATCTCTTGATGGGTTGTCAAGAGGTAGATTTATCAAATCCTTCATGTTATGCCTAGAGAGTTTTAACAGGTCATACTCTTTTACTTCAACTTTATATGCACTAGCATATGTCAGAGTGAAGGAGTTGGTTGAGGAATTATAACTCCAATGAGTGATAGGTCATGATTTCTTAGAGGTGTTACACTAAGAGAATCTTCTTATTCCCATTGCTCAGTGCTATTGTCAAACTTGATCTTTAAGATAGCAGCCATGGACTTGTATTTGTCTAGCATGTCTTTATTTTTAGAGATCAGTTTGCATATTTACTTTAAGTCTATAAGGCTCTTCTTTAGAACATCCAACTCAGATAAGAAGAAGGCTTTAGTATAGATTATTTGCTTTAATGCAGAACCTCTCAGTCTTGAAATCATAATAATAATTGATTATGCTATCATCATTTTCTAACTCTTCCTCCTCCTTAGATTCTGAGAGGTTTTCTTCTTCTTCTTAAGGATGCTCCAACCCATGTCTAATTTTGTCAACAACATCAGTGATGATCACTGCATCTACCGACTCTTCAGATTGGCATTGGGTAAGGGATTTGGTTATGTCATTGTCTTGTAGACTTGTGGAGAATCCTTTTTAGTGGTTTGAGCAGTGGTGAAGTATGAGGAGATGAAGTTGTTTTGTTTCTGGGTTCGGTAGATGGAATGGTTTCAGTAGCTTCAAATTCTATTTTCTTCTTTTTATGATTTGAAGCCTGCTTTGATTCTTCAAGATGGGAGTTGTAGATCTTTGTCAAAATCTTTTCCACTTCTCTTGCCTTAGAGTCGTTAACTGGGTTCCTTAGTCTCAACCTGGTTAAGTTAGTTTTCTCAAATTGGTTGAGGGAAACAGTTGGTTACTTGAGTAAGCTACTCTTCCAACTTTTGATTTAGTGATAAAGTTTTCTTTTTCTGATCATATTCTCACTCCACTATGGGTTCATGTGCTGATAATGGAGTTTCAGGGACTTTTTCACTTGTATCGGGCTTGACTATGGTTAGTACTTTATGCATCAACATTTTGGACTTGTCATTCCTACATCAAAAAATGTTGAACTACTCAGCAATTTGCTCTAAGATGTCAAGGGGCAGATCCAGTACTTCATTTTCATGATCATCGTAGATGATCTCTCTCTTGCCCTCTTGACAGGAAATTTATTCAACCCAGTAACATACCCAATTGCCACTACTTTAGTTCCTTAGAGTATCTTCTCTTGAACTTCTGGGTTGACAATCCTTGCTCTTATTACTTTCTTTGGAGGTTTTGTTTTCTTAGAAAGGACTAAAGAGATGGTTATCTCATCATTAGAGATAGTTGATGAAGAGTCAGGGGATAATGGAGGACTTGTTGGCATATGGGAGGACTTTTGAGTGATTTTCTTTGATTTGGCCTCTTGTGTCTCCTATTGCTCCATGGCTTGTTCAAGCTTTGGGAGCTCTCTAGCAGAAACTTTCTTCTTGATTCCTCTGATGTTCAAATCAAGAGTGGACATACTCATTGCTGCTAGTTATCTACCAGAGAAACCATAGTATCTGAAAAATTGCTTCATCTACTGCTTATCCCTAAACTCTTGCTGAACTTTTTCACCTTTCTTCTTCTCTGACTTAGCCCTTTTTCTTCTAGTTGACTCAACTACTTTCTCCATCTCTGCATGAGTTGTAGCTACCAACTTTGATTTATTCTTAGTAGTACTCCACTCCATGATCTTTTTAAAATTGTATCCTTTCAACTCAAGTTGAGCTGCTAGGAGACATTACTCTTCAATTTTTTCTCCATCTTTATAGAAGAGATCGTGGTTTGAGTTTGGCAGTTGCAGCTATTGAAGCCTGTTGAGTTACTGTTTTCTAGGTGCTTTCGGCAGATGGCATAGATGACTTAGATAGCACCCTCTTGACAACTTTGGTTTTTAGTTTAGGTGGACCTTTGGTTCTTCTAGGTTCACCACTACTAATGAAGTTTCTAGTTGTAGTTGTTGTAACTCTCGAGTCCTCTACACTCTTTATTAGTGCAATGATATTCTGCTTTACCAACACCTCTTGAGTTCTGTCAGTTTTTAGAACTATAAAGTCTTCTTCAGGCTGATGTGGGAACAACTCCACTTTCTTGGTCATTAGAAATTTGGCCTTTGATTTCTGTGCCTTAAATTCTATTTCCTCTTTAGCAGTCATAGGTCTCTTACCTTTGTCAATGGTAGATTCTTCATATGCCTGACTGCCGAAGGCCTAAGAGTTATACCTGATGCCTCACCAGCTGACTTGGGATCATCGGCAGTTGTTTGAACTCTCTCAGCCTCATTAGTGACTTCTAGGCCATCAGTCTCCACATTCACGTTAGAGTTAACTAGGGTTTCAGTTTCAACTTTTGGTTGACCAATATCACCTTAGTTGATTTTCTAAGCTCAGATTCATGTATGTATTTATAAAGATTGGTTTGGGTAGGTTCAACCTTAAGAGTCACTCCATGCCTTTCCATGTCATCGTCTATGGTCTGGATGCCTCTTATGTAGACCACCATCTTTTTTGAGGACTTATCTGCCAAATGAGTGTCTTATATAGTACTTTTAGTAGTTTCATCAGTATTTTTTTGGTTAGTACTTCAGCAGCATCTAAAAGCACTTTTAATAAAGGTGCTTCATCTTTAGCAGATAGTTTAGGATAGACTTCTAATCCAAGCACTAGCTCTCTCTTTGATGATTCCTCATCAGATCTCTTTCTTTTTAGAGAGAGCAAGGAAGAAGTGATGGATTTCTTTGTCAAGGCCATCTTCCTCTTCCCAAGTTGAACTTTTTAGTTCAACCTCCTCGGTACCCTCCTTGCTTCAATTCCCTTTTCTTATTCATTATCATAGCCATACCTATAAAGAAGCTTATTTAGGTTGATTTTAGCTTCTGATATAGTCTCATATAGATCAGTTCATTATGAAGAGAAGGAGATTGGATGTGTTGCTTGAATAACTTGAGTAGCCAATTTGTAAAGGATGTCCTTAGCTTCTTTGGGCTCATCTTCCCCCTTTTAGGTAGCATCATATGAGATTCTAGATGACACAAAGTGATAGGAGAAAAAACATCCAAAGGTTCTTATGGTATTGAGGATTGAAGACTCACGATGATGGATTTTTGAAGGTTAATGGTTTCTTGAAGATGTTCAACTTTGTTCTCAAGATCCATTGCCTTTGTAGTAGCTTGCTAAAGAGTTGTGAGTTGTTCTTCAAGGTACAACTCTTACTGCTTATTGCTGTAGAGTTTTGAGTTAAGTTTCAAACACAGATACTCTATCTACCGAATACTTCAGTAGACATCTCTCAAATTCAAGAACCATTGCTTCTTCAGCATAAACCCTCAATCTTGCTTTTCTTTTTGTATCAATGTCAATCTTTATGCAAGATCAAGGTTATGGGCCATTAATTCATCCATCTGTTTTATACTTCCCTCTTCCATGGTTTTGGAATCTTTAGGAAATAAGGTACTAGGCCTAGCCTCTGTTCCTCACCACCAGATATGGTTTCTTGGCACCCTAGATTCATCTACTCAAAGAATGAATCCAAGGAGGCATTCTTAAGGTGAGTTTTCATGGTTAAGGTCTTAGTTATGTTGTCTCCGTCCTGTTGATCAATTGATGGATTAGTAGTAAAGACAACCTCATCCATATTGATCCTTTCCACCCTAGGATCAACCTCTTAGGATAAATAATATGTGTTAGATGTTGCTATAAACACATCAACCTCTCCATTTTCTTTGTTATATGGGAAGGGGAGAAGTGGTTCATGCTTATATGAGATATGAACATCATCATCTTGGGTTGTAGACATGTGTATTGGAGAGAGTGGAGATGTATCTATTGGCCCGAGATGTAAACCAGATCCTAATAAGACTTCTACCATAGAAGTTGTCTCTATCATATAGGTATCCTTTTTAGTTTTCTTAATAAAGTGTTAGGACTCTAATTAAGGGCTTGTAGTTAGTGTGTGGGTCTGCTCAAAAGAAGAGCAACCTTCTTCTTTGAGCCTTGTCTAGGTGTCGCTGACACCTTTGACTTGACACCATTCTTGCCTTTTTGAGAGAGGGTGATTTGGGAGCCAACATCTTCTCAGTGGAAGTGGCAGGGGTTCGCTTATGTTTGAGAGTGTGGGATCAACAATGGTGGGTGTAGCCATACTGTCACCCTAAGGCTTAGTGACCTCAAGCATATGCATAAAAAGGGAGTTGCCTTCCCTGAAAAAGATTTAATAGTTGCTCTGACCTTTGAATGATTGCTTTGTTTAAAGTTCCTAGAACATGAATAATTTCTTTTAGTTCTAATTTATCCTCTAGTTCTTCTATAAAATCAGTTGTAAGAACCTAGTGTACATTAAAAACTTGAATTTTGCAACAACATTTACATTTTTTCACAAATGTTGAAAAATAAAGTTGGAAAAATCATAATGCTGTTGTTTGACCAATCCATGGATAGCCCCTGCTACATCAAATGGTACTTGGTCCCATCCTCCTAACTTATTAGACATACAATGTAAGAAGATTTGAAGAATATATCTCCAATTATTATATATCAGTGATTTGGAGAAGGTAGATGTTGGGAGGGGTCCTTCATATCCCATCTCTTTGAAGGTGTCACTCACCACATCCTTGGAGAAGGAAGATACACCATTTACCTCGTTCAACTTCATGATGGCCTTGACTCCATTCTCTAATTATATGGAGCAGGTATTATAGAATTCTATTATGATAGACTCACAAATCATAGGTTCTATAGTGATAGCAAAGGAGTGGTTTCTATTCTTTAAGAATTTAAGAACCGGATCATAAACATCATCACCTCTGGGTTCAAGTCATGCGCTAATGTTGTGATTTCGATAGAAATCTAGGGTTTGAGCAGCCATTTGAAACTTGTTTGATTTTTGGAAGACTTTGAGAGAGTTAAATATTTTAAGGGTTTGCTTTATGAGGAAGAGTAAAGATGACAATGATGGGGAAATGTTGATTTTAACAGTTAGGGATAATATATAAAAATGGAGTTTGTTAAAATATTTTACCACCGTAATAGTTGAGATCGACGTTGTTTGATGTTAAACAGTCTTTCAGGTAACTAATCCGGTGCTACTACCTATCGGGAGATGAAAGTGGGACCTAACACATCTTTTTCAAAAGCATATGCTAAATTCATTCTATCTGTCGAATCTTCCCATTCGGTACATACCCACTTTGCCCTGTTAGCTACTGACTGTAGGATTCTGTAGATACCTAGATATTTGCTAAGATTCAACAGATACATATGAAACCGCTGAATTGCGAACTTCGGCATATATGCAATTTTTCCCATTTTATCTAGAAAAACATTTCCTTACAAAATTTTCAATTATTATTAATATAAATCATTAAATTATTCGATGTTCATCATCCTGTTGGATTCTTTATGCCCAAGACACATAGAACATTGATGTGGTTAGTACGTTATGATCCAAGCCGGGTCATACCCAATAACAAGTTTAGCAAACACCAATAAATATTTAATTGGTCATATGATCATGCAATTAAATAATTACACCAATTTAGAAAATGGTTTTTCTAAATAAATTGTATATGAGATATAACAACTTATAAGGATATTTTGTTCATGGACATTATTTGTAATGTTATTTAAGTTGGTTAAATAACATCAAATAATAATAAAGTGTGTGTAAGTTATATATAATTAAAAGGTTAATTAGACAACTTATTAGATGACTAGTTAACAATAAAATGTGTGTTTCAAAATGGGTGGAAAACCTATTTTAAAGAGAAATTCGGCCGCCCCTTTGGAGGGGTCTTTTGGTCCTTTTTATCTTGGAACAACACAACCCATTTACTTGTCATCACTCCACCACTTTTCCTCTCTCTCTCCAACATGCAATAGACCACTTTTCTCTCAAATATTTGAAGATTATCAAGGCTGAAAAAGGGTTTTTCAGCAGCTTGTTCTTGGTCGTTTTGGTGTTGAATCCTAGCAACAAGAGGTGTTTGCTTCACACTTGTGGGTATGCAAGCTTGAGGACATCTACCTTGGTGTTTTGGTCTTTCAAGAACCTCATCTTCTTTATCCAAATCTCATTTTTCAGCAGGTTTACAAAGGTGGTTTGTTTATCTTGTTTTGGTTATTATTGGTTCTTAATAGCTAGTTCATACACATATATATGATCCTATGATCTTGGGTTTGTTGATGTTATG
>BJCO01480225.1:0-23675 GCA_018326465.1 Flaveria floridana | reverse complement strand
TGTATAACACCAAATAATAATGAGAGTATACTACTTATACAATTAAATGGTTAATTGCATAAACTAGTTACAAGACTAGATAATATATGTGTGTGTTAAAACATAACATTTGATATTTATAAAAGAGAATAGAAACCATTTATTTTCAGCCATAAGTGGACGTCCCCCTCTCTCCCATGCATATGTGTTAGTGCTTTCTTTTATTCTCTTGATAAGAACACAACACATGCATGCCTTCCACTAACTTGGCCTTGGAGAAACACACACATGCATTTGTTGTCTACCACTACCAACTAGTCAAAAGATGCTCTCATTCTCAAATATATACACGCAACACAAGACCAAAAAACTCTCCTACTCTCTCTCTAAACCCACGGCTTTTAGCAGCAGGTTAGGAGGTTTTTGTGCTGAGTTTTGAGCTGCATTTGGTGTAATTTCTTCCTAACAAGAAGGTGTCTTGCAAAGGGCTTGGGGTATACAAGCTTGAGGACTTCTAATCTTGCGGTCGATTTTCAGCATCATCCAACATCCTTTTCTGTCGATTTTGCTGTTGCAGAAAGGTAGTAATCACAGCTCTATGTAGCTGTGATTTTATGTAGTTTTTCACAAATTCATAGCTTGCTAATTCACATAAATGATCCTTTATTCTTTGGGTTTGTTTTATACATTAATATGGTCATCTAATGAACATATTTTTCCGCTTATAAACAAAGTTATAATGCTATACTTCCGCTGCGTTTTCAGAAAGTTTAAGAGGTTAAACTATGATTTTATGTTCTAACAAACCCTACATAAGTGTCCTAAGCTAGCAAGAGATAAGGATGTCAGACCCAACAAGCCTAAGGCATGGGCCTTCATGATGGACCTAAGTGGTGCTCGTAAAGAATCTAATTAGGTTAAAGGTACGTTTCTCATAAACAACCAACCTACTACTGTTCTATTTGATACTGGAGCAACTGCTAGTTTTGTTTCTACTACCTTTAGCCCTTTGATTGATTTGGCAGCTTGCACCTTAACTGGTGCATTTACCGTAGATTTGGCCGACGGTAAAGAAATATAAACTAACAAAATCATCAAAGATTGCAAAATGTTCCTAGAGGGTAGTTCCTTTAATATAAATTTAATGCATATAAAGTTAGGAGGTTTTGATGTGGTAGTAGGGATGGATTGGTTGTGTAAGGCCCCGGTCCCGGGCACCTCACAGTTGGTCAAATCATTGCACATAAAACATATATTCATACATTAAAATTTATAAAATGTTGCAGCATAATAACTTTTCATTCAATTTAAATGCTTTTGCAAGTTAATACAACATTCATGACAACACATCGTTTGTTAGCATTACAATGCAAAAACATTATACAAAGAATGCCATCCAAAAAGAGCCGAGTAGCCGCCCCGTGTCATCCTCAGCAACATTACCTGCCAATAGGAAACACATAAAAAGTCAGCGTTGCTGAGTGAGTTCTAGTTTTAAAGTAAAACATGCTATACTTTCAATTAAAACCGTATTTTACATCCTTACCCGATCAAGCACCATACGTACACATAGATAATATCATTATTATCTTCATCATTCATCCGTTAACTTTCTATCATTCAACTTACATCATTACCATTCACATTTGTTACTTTCATTCACATTCATTTATAAATTCTTACTTTCATGCGTACGTTCATTACTTTCGATGACATGTACAATACCCCGAACATTGTGTACGAAGCTGGTTGCTGGGCCTGAGGTCTTTCATAGACCTCGAACACTGTGCATGAAGCTGACTCCAGTACCTAGGGCAAGTAGATTCACCACTTATCTCTTCTCTTTCATTCCAGATCAATGCCATGTGCTATACGCCAAACATTGTGCACGAAGTTGGTTACTAGGCCTGAGGTATTTTGTAGACCTCGAACATTATGCACGAAGCTGACTCCAGTACCTAGGGCAAGCGGCAAGGATTCCTTACATATGGTCAATCACAAGGATTGGACCCCAGTGTGCATCCTTCTGGGGTAGCTAACCCACACACAGTTGAGCTAACACCCTTCACTGGGTGTGAACCTCCATACATTTGCTTGCAAGCCTTTCTTACTTTCATTCATTCATTCATTAATGCATGCATTCTTTCATTACCTTCCTCTTTTCATTATCTTCTACTTTACGTTACATAATACTTTTCATTCATCCGTAAACATTCAATGTAAAGCCACGGGAAAATAATCATACATAAATAGGAATATTAACGTGAACATACAAATATCACCATACCTGGCACCAGCATACATACATAACATACATAAGTATCAATCATACATGCCCATCACATCATCTATGACCTCAGGAAGTCAACTTCCTATATCCCCAGGAACATCCCAGGTCAAAACCTACATCACCTTTTCCCCCAAAATGCAAAAAATAAACTAAGTCCTTAGGCGTATGAACACCATTAGGGCGTATGGGCACTATATAGTCGCATGGCCTTCCAGGCGCATGAGAACACTTAGGTGGATGGAAAACAGGCGAATGGACCCTATGCGGATGGACCTATGCGGATGAATGCTATGGGAGAATGAACACTATACGAATGAGCACTCAGGCATATGGTCCTCAGTCGTATGACTCCTATGCAAATGAACATCAGTCGCACGACTCACATGCGAATGAACCTCAGTCGCATGACTCGTATGCGAATGACCCTCAGTCGCACGACTCACATGCGAATGACTCTCAGTCACGTTACTTTCGGTCGCATGACCTCCAGTCGCATGCCATTCGGTCGCCTAGCCCTAACTGATACAGAATGCATATCTTCCCTAATTTTCAGCTTCCAAGCCCTCCCAAACCTATTCGAAGCTCAAATCAGCCATCCTAAACCTTAGAAACACATACCACCACACCATACAAGCACACACAAGCTCGAAATCAAAACCCAATCCAATCACGCACAACACATACACTCGGGTCAACACACACACTTCAAAAATGGGTTTCACTATGTGTTCTAGCCCCAAATCGGTTGAAAACAAGTAAAAGACGGGTCCTAGAACTCAAACAAACCACAACGTCGAGTAGAGCTTCAATCTAACCTACTTAAATTCGACTCTTGCACCTTGATTCACAACCCCCACTCTTCCAAACTTTCTCCCATTTTGGCAAGTTTGGTCCCTCGACTTTGGGCTTTATTTCGTTGCTTTCTTCTTCTTTCTTTTTCTTTCACTTTATTCTTTTGTTTGAGTCTTCTAAAAAAACCGGGTGTTACAAGTTGGATAGAAATAGGGATGAGATCATGCGTGACAATCATTTTCTTAAAATACCTTTAGCTGATGGGAAAATGTTAGTAGTCCATGGAGAAAGAAACCACCCATTATGCCCCATGATATCCCACCTAAAGGCTACTAATAGCCTCAAGAACGGACACACAGTGTTCATAATTTATGTGATGAAAGCCAGAAGGGAACAAAAAATTGAAGACATACTTGTGGTGTCTGAGTACTTAGAAGTATTTCCAGAGGACTTACTAGGACTCCCTCCTACCCGGCAAGTTGAGTTCCAGATAGATTTAGTACCTAGTGTCGCGTCATGGCCAAAGCACTTTATCGACTCGCTTCGCCCAAGATGAAGGAGTTAATGCTACAAATCTAAGAGTTACCTGATAAGGAGTTTATACGACCTAGTGTTTCACCATGGGGGTGCTCCGGTAGTATTTGTAAGAAGAAGGATGGAACACTAAGAATGTGCATCGACTATCGGGAACTGAATAAGCTTACCATAAAGAACCGATAGCCTCTTCCTAAATTGACGACTTATTCGATCAATTTCAAGGAGCCCGCTATTTCTCCAAGATAGACTTGCGATTGGGATACCACCATTGAAGATAAAAGAAGAAGACACCCCCAAAATAACCTTCAGAACCAGGTATGGACACTATGAGTACCTAATCATGCCTTTTGGGCTGACTAACACGCTAGCAGCATTCATGGACCTCATGAACCATGTATGCATCCATATCTAGACAAGTTCGTGATTGTGTTTATTTTGATGATATCTCGATCTACTCTCGAAGCAAAGAAGAACATGAGAAACATCTCTGACTAATCCATGAACTACTCAAGAACGAGCAATTATACGCAAAATTCTCCAAAAGCAAGTTTTGGATGCGTGAAATCCAGTTTCTTGGGCATATAGTGAATAAGGATGGAATTCAAGTGGACCTAGCAAAAATAGAGGCCATCAAGAACTGGAAGATCCTAGAAACTCCTACTGAGATCAGACAATTTCTTGGTTTGGCTGTTTATTACACAAGGTTTATCAAAGACTTCTCATGAACGGTACAACCACTAACCGCTTTGACCATGAAGGATACAGCTTATGAGTGGGGAAAGGAACAAGATGAAGCCTTTAATACGTTGAAGGAAAACTATGCAGCGCACCTATCCTTGCCCTACCAGAGGGAACTGAGGACTTTGTAGTCTATTCTGACGCCTCGCGTCAAGGATTTGTATGTGCGCTAATGCAGCGGGAGTGGTGATCGCCTACGCATCCAGATTGCTGAATGAGCATGAAAGGAATTACATGACACATGATTTGGAATTGGGTGTCATGGTGTTTGCACTCAAAATATGGAGACACTACCTCTATGGTACTAAGTGTGTTATCTACACCGATCACAAAAGCCTGCAGCATATTCTGAATCAAAAGATATAGAACATGCGCTAGGGAAGATATGTAGAATTATTAAGCGATTACGAATGTCAGATTCGCTACCATCCCGACAAGGCAAATGTAGTGGCTGATGCCATGAGTAGAAAGGAAAGGGAGAAACCCCTTCTTGTTCGCACCTTAAGGATGAGTGTGTATACCAACCTAGTCACTAGACTAAAATGGGCATAGGAAGAAGCTCTAAAGGGGGATAAACTGGCTGATGAGTTGTTAACTGGAATGGAAAAGTGTATGGAGGTGAGCAATGATGGATTACACAACTATGAGGGAAGAGCATCGGTCATAAAGAATGGAGGACTTAGGGAGGTAATTTTAGATGAAGCCCACAAATCTAGATACTCGATTCACCCGGGAAGCGATAAGATGTACCAAGATATAAAGACTCTATTTTGGTGCCCCGGAATTAAGAAATCAATTGCCATCTATGTGGGAAAGTGTCTGACGTGTGCCATGGTAAAGGCCGAAAATCAAAAACCTTCAGGAACCTTACAACAACCTGAAATCCCCGAGTGAAAATGGAATAACATCACCATGGATTTCGTTGCAAAATTGCCAAGGACGTTTCGTGGACATGATGCTATTTGGGTAATTGTGGATAGGGTTACCAAGTCAGCGACTTCTTACCAATTCGAGAGGACTACGACTTGATCAAGTTAGCCCAACTATACATTAATGAAATAATAGCTCGACATGGAGTGCCACTCTTAAATTATCGCAGACCGATTCATGAGGACTACGACTTGACAAACTTAGCCCAATTATACATTAACTAAATAGTAACTCGGCATCAAGTGCCAGTCTCGATTATCTCAGACCGTGAAAGTCACTTCACGTCATGATTGTGGATATCTCTCCCACAGGCTCTGGGAACCCATCTTGATTTAAGCACCGCATATCACCCTCAAACCGACAAACAAAGTGAAAGAACCATTCAGACTCTGGAAGACATGCTAAGAGCTTGTGTGATTGACTTCGGTGGAAGCTGGGATAACCACCTTCCCCTAGTGGAGTTTTCCTATAAGAATAGTTATCACACAAGTATAAAGGCAGTCCCGTATGAAGCCCTATATGGTAGGAAATGTCGATCACCATTGAGTTGGATTGAGGTCGGTGATAGCTAAGTGATGGGACCCGACATCATAAGGGGACCCGACATCATGATGGAAACCACGGACAAGATAGTCAAGATTAAAGAGCGACTGAGAACGGCTAGAGATCGTCCAAAAAAGTATGCCGACTGAAGACGAAAACCCCTGGAATTCCAAGTAGGTGATAGGGTAATGTTAAGAGTCACACCGTGGAAAGGAGCCATGAGATTTGGCAAGAAGGGAAAGCTGAGCCGAAGATATGTTGGACCCTTCAAAATATTGGCAAAAATTAGCCTGGTAGCATATCAGCTAAGGCTACCTCAAGCATTGAGCTACATACATGACACCTTTCATGTGTCAAATCTGAAGAAATGCCTCATACACAAAGCCTTAGAATTGCCATTGAAGTAAGCAAGAATTAATAATAAATTAAATTTTTGTAGAAGAACCCATAGAGATTACCGACCGACTGGTCAAGAAGCTTAAACGAAGTCGTATACCCAAGGTGAAGGTTAGATGGAACTCCAACCGAGGACCTGAGTTCACTTGGGAACGTGAAGATGAAATGAGGATGGAATATCCGCACCTCTTCAAACCCACCCATTCAGAAATCTAATTGAAGCTAAATTTCAGGACGAAATTTTTAAACGGTGGGAGAATGTAACAACCGACCCCGAGGTCAACATTCTAAACTTTGACCCCCTACAATTATTGCTACTACTATTAATATCAGTAATGTTATTATTACTATTACTTTAATATTTCCATGATTATTAATATGTGTTCAGTTTTCCTTTAATAATTCTTTAAGTCTTGCCTTAGAATAGAATAATTTAACGTTCTAAAAATATAATTAAACACGTTAAAATGTTAGAACCAATTTGAAAACAATTAATAATATGTACACACATATAATTCACGAATTAACTACGTACATACACATCTAGTACTTAAAAACACTTAACTAGAAACTACCATCTAAAATTCTACACTATACACCAAAACTACACCACATAATTAAATTACAAAAAATAATAAAATAAAATAAAAACACAAACACAACCATCCACGCCCGCCCCACCCTCACCCACCAATCCCCTCCTTTGTCTACTTCCCACACTATCTACATCCACACTCCACCTTCCCACACTCTTCAACACATGCAACTTTCCTTCAAACACTCTCTCCCACTTTCTCTTGGCCCTCTCATCTGAAACACACACACACAACTTCACATTTCAGTAAAGTCTTGAGAACATCAATAATTCATCATCATCCAAGCATAATCCGAGCAAGAGAACGTCTTTTGAAGGATCCTTGTGCACGGTTCTTGCAAGACCAAGGTGCTCCAGCCTTTTTACGAGAATCATAATCAATTCTATACCTGCTAAACTCTCAAACTCATGGTTCATTCGAAGGGTAAGCATGAACACACCCGAATCAAGTTGTTTCTTGTGTTTTACTTCAATAAACTTCCAAAACCCTTACTTTCTTTGTTCTAGCAGAAACTTGCAGGTTAAAACTTGTTGTTGAGGAGCTCTTAACATTACACGAGGGATACATTATGATAAGTTGGTAAATTGTTGGTTGGAACACAAGATTACACCTAGAAAACCCTCTTTTTACATGAAATAACACCATCTACGCACATGTTTTGAAAACCCACACCACCAAGCATTGAAACCTGCCCAACATTGGTTTATACAAAACATAAAAACCTGATTTGAAATCATGAAATGATTAGGTGATGTTTGGGTATGACTATAATGTTTACACATGTGTAAATGGTTTAAATCATGATTTATGAGCAAAATATATGTAGATCGTGCTAAATCCGAGAGTTTTGATATATTTTCAGTAGGTTTTGCAATGTGAATGATCTAAGTTAGTGATAATGGCTCGAAATTTTGGGCATAATGGTCGAATTTGATGATATTTTGGGTCATAATAGTCGGATTTGTGAAATGTTCTAAAATAGTAAAACAAAGAATATTACCATATTAAAAAGAATTTCAGGCTCTAATATAATTATCATGGCCATAATGGTCAGATTTGATGATATTTTGGGTTAAACATATAATTGAATGGAATTAATTGTTAAAAACGGGACTTAACCAGGTAAATTTTGGGTAAAATCTTAAAAATAATAAAAGAGACCTAAAATCTATAGAGATCATAATATCTCAGTAATTTAGGGACATTAAATCAAGAGATAGATGAAAACTCGGGTAAAAACGTATTCGGACGCTTGATTCTGGGAAAAAACGTGTTTTAATGGGAAAAACATAAAAATGAAGTTTTAATCAAAATAGCTCAAAAACATATCTTTGAAAGCCTATTAAGCTTACTATAAGTCCTTAAAAGGTTAATTGGATGAAAACAGAAGAATTTAAAACAAACTGTTAAAAATCTTCGGTTTTACCGTAACCGGTAACTTGAATTTTGTGTGTTAAACCTCTCAAGATAAAATATGGAAATAATAAGGACCCCATTTGGATCAAGAAATCAAAGAAAACAAACTTTAGGGTAAAAATTGTAAGTTCTGAAACTTGAGGGACAAAAGTGTAAATTCTGCAAATATAACTAAATTTCAGAAACTATATGACCAGAAACTATTATTAAACTTATTATTATGTAAACACATTTATAAGAATCATAAGAACTTTCATTCACATGCCAAAACCCTAACTTTTCTAAAAAGGAAATTTTTTGACGCAAACTTTTAAGAAACAAAGTCACGTGAACTTATAACCATAAAAATACACATAGTTACACATCTAACAGTCTAAGATCATATAACTTACTACTTGTATCTTGATCATAGGGTGCTAGGACTTGAATCATTTCAGTGACAGAAGAACTGTTGATTTACCTAAGGTGAGTTCTAGTGCTCTTTTTTTACTACTGATTTTTTAGATAAAACATGCTTTGTTTGAACTGAAATTATTATTATGCTATTGTTTGATGCTTATATGTTGTGGATGATGTTTGAACCTTCTTATACTTGTATCACAATCATTAATTCTTTTGTGAACCGTTTGTTTTATATGGGTGATCTACTTGGAGAATTCCCCACACAGTGCCTTCCGTATAGGAAGGGTACCCCACTGAGATCCTGAAGGATCTTTTGTGTCATGTGATAGGTTTTTATAAGATACCATGGTGAATCATGCAGCAGGTTTGGTACACTGTTTAAGGCTCAGTTCTCCCTATGGGATTAACCGACATAAATAAAAGATTAGAAGAGGCTAGCCGGGACTGAGTGCAGGGTTAAACTTTAAGCACTTGAATTCACCAACTTTTTAGTTGGCACAAAATCTTTTTAAGCATGTTTCAGGTAACCCCTAATAGATGTTGGCATCATTAGATTGTTGTTGGTTAAACATTTGGATTTATGTAATGAATTTGTACTCTGTATGATGGGCTAGACTGTTACAACCCGACTTTGACATTAAAAGGTAATTCCATGTAATTTCTCTCCTTGTGCGCTCTTATGATGATTTGTTTCCGCTACCATGTTTGTTATCAGTTTGTGACGTCCCACCCTCCTTGTGCATGGGGTGTGACAATATAGCCGAGTGTGAGTGCATCTTGTGAGAAGTGTGAATTTTTAAATGTTAAAAATCTTTACAAACCATTCTATTACTTAAAAGTATATGATTCCACATGTGCTTAACTATTTATATTTGGGTAAACCAAGTTTGCTTGTATAGTTCACGAAAGACATATTTACATCTTGATTTATTTGGATTTTGATGGTGTTGCTATTTTGAGTGATTTTGCTTGAGGACAAGCAATCTTTAAGTGTGGGGATATTTGATGTGCTCAAAATTATACATATAAAACACATCAATTGCACATCATTTATATTGTGTTTTCAGGTTTGGAAAATACCAAGTTGAACAAAAGGGGCTTAAACAAAGAGAAAGTTGAAGAAAACAAGTTCCAGAATTCAAACATAGGGTCTTGCCTAATTAAGCATGTCCCCATGCTTAAATTAGCACAACCCCTTGATTGGACATCTGAAGGACAAAAACTATTGTTTCTAAAATGTAGTCACGGGGGTGTGACTCATGAGGCACGGGGGTGTGACTACCCCAAACACGGGGTCATGCCTCTTGAGGTACGGGGGCGTGCCCTGACAGCTTCTGAGCGTACAAGCCGACCAACTTACGTAAGCATTGTACTAACACGGGGCCGTGCTTTTTAGGTATGGGGCCATGGTTAAACACTCCAGAAAGCATATAAATAGGAGCTTATTTACAAGTTTAAAGGGAGCTTTTAGGATGTGAAGTACTGGCATTCCCTCTCGAGAACCCAACCTCTAGAAGTCATTAGAAGGTTTTGGAGGTTCAATCAACACATAGAGGAAGCTCGGGATCATTTAACATCATCTAGAATGGATCATCGGTTTGATTGTTCTAATTTACCGATGATTTTATTACTATCTTGTATCTTTGTTGTTATGTTCAAGCACATTATGAGCTAAACTTCATTTGTTATCCTAACTTAGTGAACTTTATGGAACTTGTGATGAACTAATTGTGTGGTTTATGTTATGTTAATGTTATGGTAAACTTGGGAAAACTTTTTATGGGTAGCATCTACATTTAAGCGGGGAGTTATAAACTTATGATTTGTAATTATGAATGTCATACAAGGTTGAAAAATGTATGAACTAACTTTTAGTCTTGAAACTGGTCTTCATAAAAATCCCTGGCAAATGAACTAGAAATAGTTATTAGAAATCATATCACCTTAACTTTCTGATCATTTGAGGGTCCCTTTTATTGGTCTAAGAAATCTATAGTAATTGTATGGTTTTCTAAAGTTAATGGTATGTTAGAAGGAACCCGATTAGATCTCTTTCTAATATTAAGTTATATTTTCTAAAATCATATGTCAAAGGTTACAGGAGATTTACCTATATTGCTAGTGGCTTTGGTTCATCTTGATGAGGTCCTAGTCACTACGGAGCGGCTAGAAGAGAAATCACGCTAGCTCACATTTATAAACATTAACATAATTACTTTTATCAATATATTTAGCAACACCAAAAATTCGTCACATTTACATAAGTGTTATCTAAATTAGGATAATAGCCTTACTTCACAGGAAGAATCACGAAAAGTCTCAATCTATCTTTATATATCTTTATTTATTGTTATTTTGTTTAACTTATTATTTTCTCAAACCAAAAACTGATATTCAATTATGAGGGTTGTTGAGTAGGCTTAGTGTGTCCACGGATTGATACTCGGTTCTTACCAATCCTATATTAACTCACGACAGGTACACTTGCTTTTTGTGTATGTAGTTTAGTATTAGTGCTAACCATTTAAAACCGAATCTGTGTGAGAACCTTTAAAAATATATATATACCTTTCATATGCATCAAGTTTTTAGAGCCGTTGCCGGGGACACATGGTAGTTTGAAAGACGATCCAAATTTTTGACTATTTTGTTTTACTTCAAAAAAATTTTAATAAATATTAAAAAAAGAAAAAGAAGAAGTCTATCCATATAATGCTATCAAGATTAAAAACAATGAGGGACTAAGCTTCAAAATGAATGGTAATCGGTTAATGGCCAAATCAATGTACCAATTAAGAATTTGTCGGAGATGATAAACCTCCACCTTATTAAAAACAAAGTGTGCGGAAGGGTCTAGCCAAAGACCCGTAACCAAAACATGGCTCTATGTTACTTTCAGTCGGTTTATTTTTAGTGTGTTTTGTGTGCTTAGGATTTTAATTTTATGTTTTAAATAATTTGGTGATGTTTTAGATTAATCCAGATGTTTTCTTTGTGGTCATGCAAGGCGGCATTAGGAAACGATCACACGCGTTTGACTCATCATTTTAGTGGAGTTTTCGTTTGCCTTTCTCTACTTAATCTTTAATGTGAATCACATTGAGGACTGTGAAGTTTAGGTGTGAGGAAGGGTATACATGCTTGATACTTTACTTATAAATAGGTAAAAGTTATAATTAAATCTTTTGCAAAAAGTCACTCTATTTTTAATTTATGTGGCAACAACACAGGACACATGCAACAATTTTTTATAAGACAAAATATAAATATACGTTTTCGAGAAATAAATAAGCAAATAATTCAAACCCAAATAATCTTAAATATGTTTTTTGTGATATCCTGAAAAGCAAGTTGGTGAAAATATTTAAACATGTAAAATGACACTTATACCCAATTCCATCCGTTATTTAAGCTTATTTTTTAGTCTTAATTAAGCTTTGCATTTATGTATTTTTGCTTTCATTATGGATATATTGAGTGTGCCTTTTTTGCGTGTGAATTAGAACTTGTTTGGGTATACATTTCCAAACCCTATAAGTATTTCTTTCATAAAAAGGATTTAGGAAATTAGGAAAACCCAACATTCGAGCCTTTATCATTTTCAAATATCCTTACCCAAACGTTATCCCTAGTCAGCCCCGTCGAGTTTAACATGTTTTCATTTTCCGTCACCCAAACCACTAAGCCATTAAACCAAAAAGAACCTCTAGCAAAACCATTTTTTGTTAAAGACATGTTTTGGCTTATTCAAAAAAAAGAAAAAAATAAAAAGAAAACAAAGAAAGAAGAAAAAAGAAAGAAGAAGAAAGCTAGTTCCACCATTTTATGGTATTTCAAAATATGTGAATAAGAAATAAAAAAGTGATATGAAAAATTCCCAACTTGTGGAGAAGTGGTTTCACGAAGAAAAATGCAGCAAAAACCAAACCCAATCGAAGAATTCAACATCCAAATCCGTTAGGTGCTTTTAGGCTCCAAGCCGAACAAACCTTAAAAAAAGGATTGCTACATATATCTTTGGGTTAAGGAGGAGATGTAGTTTTTGAAAATGCAATACGGTCTTGAGAATCTGACAATAAACGAGTCCTTAAGTTTGCAATCCCTTGTACCCTGAGTATTGCACGGGGAACCTTTTTTATTACTTTCCTGTTAATTTATATCAATCAAATAAGCCGGGATCATCGTCTTTAGCATTTTGCCACTTTTTTTCCAAATAATCCATACCATAAACTTGAGTCAAGTTACAACCCATCAAAGACCTAATGATTTATGCAAGTAAATACGTAACATAGGTGGAGATTTGATCTCTTACCAAGCATATGATTTCACACGTATTCATACTAGGGAATTAAGCGTATTAGTCATACTTCATCTTATATGTGATTCCATTTATATGGCCGAGTGTGAGTGCACCTTGTGAGAAGTGTGAATTTTTACATTTTAAAAATATATACAAACCATTCTGTTGCTTGAAATGATATCATTCCACATGCGCAAAACTACTTGTATTTGGGTAAACCAAGTTTGCTTGTATAGTTCTCGAAAGACATATTTATATCTTGATTTTTTAGTTTTTGGTGGTGTTGCTATTTTGAGTGATTTTGCTTGAGGACAGCCAGACTATAAGTGTGGGGTGATTTGATGTTCTCTAAATTATACATATAAAAGACATCAATTGTACATCAATTGTCTTAGAAACTCTTACTTAAAATGATGATTTGATACTTAAATCATTCATATTGTGTTTTCAAGTTTAGAAAAGACCAAGATGAAAAAAAGCTTAAACAAAGAGAAAGTTGAAGAAAACAAGCTACAGAATTCAAACATGGGATCGTGCCTCATTAAGCATCCCCCCACGACCAGCCTAAAACATGCCCCGCCCCCATGACCAGCCTAAAACATGCCCCCATGACCAACCTAAAACCCACCCCCGTGCTTAAATTAGCACACCCACTTAATTGGATATCCGATAGGACAAAAGCTATTGTTTCCAAAAAGTAGTCACGGGGGTGTGCCTTGTGACGCACGGGGGTATGACTACCCAAACACGGGGTCGTGCCTCTTGAGGTAGAGGGGCATGCCCTGACAACTTCTGAGCGTACGAGTCGAACAACTTACGTAGCATTGTCCTAACACGGGGTCGTGCTTTTTAGGCACAGGGTTATGCTTAAACACTCTGGAAAACCTATAAATAGGAGCTCATTTACAACTTTGAAGGGAGCTTCTGGGAGGTGAAGTGTTGGTGTTCCCTCTCAGGAACCCAACCTTTGGAAGTCCTTAAAAGGTTTTGGAGGTTCATTCAACACTTAGAAGAAACTCAGGATCATTTAATATCATCCATAGTTGATCACGGGTTTGATTGTTCTAATTTACAAATGATTTTATTACTATCTTCCATCTTTGTTATTATGTTCAAGATTATGATGAGCTAAACTTCATTTGTTATCATAATTTAGTGAACTTTATGAAACTTGTGATGAACTAATTGTGTGGTTTATATTGTGTTAATTTTATGCTAGTCTTGGGAAAACTTTTAATGGGTAGCATCTATATTTGAACGGGGAGTTATAAACTAATTATTTTTAATTGTGAATGTCATACAAGGTTGAGAAACATATTAACTAACTTTTATTCGTAAAACTAGTCTTTATAATCAATCCATGGCTAATGAACTAGAAATGGTTATTAGAAATCATATCACCTTAACTTTAGGATCATTTGCGGGTTCCCTTTTATTAGTCTAAGAAATCAACAGTAATTGTTATGGTTTTCTAAAATTAATGGTATATTAGAAAGGAACCTAATCAACTCTCTTTCTACCATTACGTTATGTTTTCAGAAAAGTCAAATGGTTACAAGAGATTTACCTACATTACTAGTGGCTTTGATTTTTTAGTAAGTCTCATCCTGATGAGGTTTTAGTCAATACGAAGCGGATAGACAAGAAATCATGTCAGCTCGTATTTAAATCATTAACATAATTACTTTAATCAATATATTTAACCACACAACAAACTCATCACATTTACATAAGTGTTATTTAAATTAGGATAACAGCCTTACTTCACTAAAAGAAACACCAAAAGTCTTAATCTATATTTATCTATCTTTATTATCATTGTTTTGTTTAACTTGTCATTTTCTAAAATCCAAAACTGATATTCAATTATGAGGGTTTTTGAGTAGGCTTAGTGTATCCATGGATTGATACTCGATTCTTACCAACACTATATTACCTCACGATAGGGACACTTGCCTTTTGTGTGTAGTTTAGTATGAGTAATAACCATTTAAAACTGAATCTTTGTGTGAACCTTTATCAATATATATATATATATATATATACCCTTCAAATGCATCATTTACATTCTAGTTGTTCCCATTCAACAATGTTTGAATCAAATGAAGTTGATGTTTCAAGTATTAATGAAAAAGTTGGTGTTCTCAGTAAAGGCGATAAAAATTCTTCAAAAACAAATTGTTTTGAAAAAGTCATTTCTCTTCCCATTCCCACTTTCATTCCTATTTGGATCTCTACTCCAAGTGAAACAACATCCTTACATGATTACAAAATTTCAGAAACAAGAGAATCCACAAATCATGATCGATCATTTGACTTAGAAAGCAAATCATAGAAAGTGCGCGTCACTTACAGTGATTGTGATTCTCATATGTTTGAGTGTGAGGAAGAGATTATCATGGATCATGTTCAAATTCAAAAGGATAAAATAAAGAGTTTAAAATCTTGTTGTTTTAAATGTGGAAAAGATGATCACGTCGTTAAGCATCGCCCAGAGGTTTTAAATAGAAATGTAGATAACCGTTCTTTAGGAAATAGAATAAAGCATTTTGTTGATGGTTTCATTTGTATAAATTCCTCTCTTCCTAGAACCAAGCCATTTATGGGTTAGGTCCCCGTGTCTAAATGATTTTCACTAATTAATTTGCTACGAACATTTAAGAAGGCTATCAACAACACTTGGCACGTAGATAGTGGAGGTTCCAGGCATATGACCGGATTGAAGGACCTTCTTACCAGTTATAGGTTAATAAACGGATGATATGTTGCTTTTGTGCGTGATAAAAAGGGAGGTAAAATGATAGGTCAAGGTAAGGTATCCAATGATTCTTTAACCTTGGATAAGGTAAGCTTCGTGCCTGAATTAGCATTCAATCTTCTAAGCGTGTCACAAATTTGTGATAAGAATATTCATGTGCTTTTTATGTCTAACGAATGTTTGTTCCTTGAGACATAATTTTTAGTTCCAGATGATTTCATAATTATGCGAGCTCCGAGGAAAAATGACACATATCTGCTTAATATGAACACCTAAGAATCAACCTCCACCATGACCTGTCTATTGTCAAAAGCATCCCCCTCTTAGTCATTTCTTTAGCAAGACATTTAGGCCATGTGAATTTTGAGAATATTAAGAAATTGGTTTAAAAAAATCTTGTCATAGGTTTACCACAGAAGGAATTTTTTTGTAATCGAAAAGTGTATGTCTTGTGCTAAAGGAAAACAACACACGAAATCAGACAAGCTTAAACACAAAAATTCCATTTCTAATCCTCTTAAGTTATTACATTATGATTTGTTTGGTCCAATAAGTGTGAAAAAAGTATATCTAATAAATCTTATTTTCTTGTTTTAACAGACGATTATTCTAGATATTCATGGGTTAGGTTCCTGTCATATAAAAGGGAGGCAGCAGAGGTTTTGCAGAAGCTGATATTAACCATTGAGAATATAAGCAACAAGAAAGTTTTGGTGATCAGAAGTGACAATAGAACAGAGATTAGAAATCATATCTTTGATTCATTCTGTGCAAGCAAAGGGATTCTCAGACAATTCATCGCTGCACGAACACCCCATCAAAATGGTGTCGCTGGAAGAAAGAATCACACTCTCATTGAAGCAGCCCGGACTATGCTCATAGAATCTAAACTTCTTATTATTTTCTGGGCAGAGGTAGTCAATTGTGCTTTGTATGTTCTAAACAGATCTCTAATAATAAAAGATAAGATGAAGACTCCATATGAACTGTTTCACAAATAAAAACCTTTTATTGACTTCTTTCGTCCTTTTGCGTGCTCATGCACATTTTTGAATGCTCAAGCTTAAATTTCAAAGTTTGGAGTAGTGTCAGATGAATGTTACTTTGTCGGATATTCTTCAACTCAAAAGGCTTACAAAGTATACAACAAATGGACAAAAAATATGCAAGAATCTTTCTATGTTGATTGGCAAGAGTCCAATCTTTCCGACATTGCTACTGATCTTGTTTGGTTCTATGATTCGAACCCCGTTTTTAATTCATTCAATCTACCATCCTTCTCTAACGATGACGTTTCTTCATCAAATGTTCTACCCTTCATTCCTACCCAACCACAACCTCAACCACAACCAGAACCACAACCTCAACTATAACTAGATCTCCCACGTCAACATCAACATAAACCATTCAGCACCATCACTAATGCCACAAAGTCCTATTTCCAATCAACTATCAACCTTATCGTCATCCACCTCACAACCATCATCATGACAACCCACTTTTTCCAATTCCTTAACCCTAAACACTAACTTCACAACCCTAAAAGACCACCCACATGATTATGTAATTGGATCAATTTTAGAAGGTGTCAGGACTCGAAGCCAATCTGGGCTCATCAATGAATGTCTCTTACTTGTTTTCTATCTCAAATTGTTCCAAAAAATGTAGCCATGGCACTTCAGGATCCGAGCTTGGTTCAGTCAATGCATGCCACACCCCCGCTAAGAGCGGAAACACGAGGATGTAATGGACGGAATCGTCATAACACATTGTAATCAATAGCGATGCAATATATATATATATATATATATATATATATATGTATGTATGTATGTATGTATAAAGTGAATAACGTGTCATGATGACACTCGACACAAAGGAGACTTGTGCCGTGTCTAGTCAATAACCACGACAACATAGCCGAAAGTATTAATATTGTAATAAAATTTCCACAACCCGGGAACAAGTATCCAAAAGTATGATAATGTGCAATTAGACCAACAATGTCAAGTAATGTATAGTCTAAAAAATGCATCCTAGGGTCTCCACTAAGGCCACACTCCTAGAATCATCAGTTAATTGTATCACCTGAAAAGATATGCTCAAAATGGTCAACATAATTGTTGGTGAGTTCGTAGGTTTAATAGTAAATAAATTGATGTTGTATAATAGTTTTGCGGAACATCGTGAATACAGTTATAAGTAAGCAAAATCACATGACAACATGAGCATCACAACTAAACCTACGACGTACACAAAGATATTATCAGAATATATTCACCCTAGGGCCAGTTCCAAGCCACTGTTGGTACTAACTAGTATACTAACAAACGAGGGTGGGGGTGTCAACCCAATAGTACTACCAGTACCTATTCGTCAGTTCTAACACCGGAATTAAATAGTTGTGAATCAAGTCCCACACAGCAAACTCATGCATGTATCAGATTAATACTTACAAAATAGTAACCTGATAATTCCAAGAATATGAGTTATACAGCATGAAAAGGGTGAGCATACTTTTCCCCCAAGTTTGTAAATAATTGAAGTAATAAATCAACATGAAAAGGGGCCATGAAACTCACTTGACTGATGATAGAGGTAGATGAACAAAGATTCTAGAAGATGACTACCAATGTAAGTTGGCTATCACGGTCGTATCCATCTTGTAATCCTCTCGGATCAGCAAGAAATAAGCCGACTTCATCATACGGTCCACTATAACCCATATCGAGTCGTGCCCACTACTCGTTCTAGGAAGTTTGGTAATAAAATCCATAACTATATTTTATTTTTCATTTCCAGTCGTGAATTTCTGGTTGTTGCAATAATCCTGATGGATTTCGATGTTCAGCTTTAACTTTCGAGCACATCAAGCATCTGCTTACATACATAGCAATTTCTTTCTTCATGTCTGCCCACCAATACAGATCTTTGAGATCGTAGTACATCTTGTCTGCACTAGGCTGAATAGAATACCTTGACTTATGCGCTTCATCCATAACCAAGGTACGTACATCTCCCTATTTGGGTACCCATATGCGATCCATAAAATACCGTATGCCATCTTCCTTATAAGTCATTTGCTTATCCAACCCTCAAAATTCTTCTCCTGTAACATTTTCTTCTTTCAGCGCTTCACCTTGTGCTGTTAGGATCTAAGCTTTCAAGCTCGTTTGAATAGTCAATCCTAATGCTCGAGCACGTAGTGGTTTCACGCGTTCCTTGAGACTTAAGGCATCAGCCACCATGTTTGTCTTCCCAAGCTGATACTGGATTTCACAGTCGTAGTCACAAAGGAGTTCTACCCATTGTCGTTGGTGCATATTAAGTTCTTTTTCATCCAGGATATGATGGAGGCTCTTATGATTCGTGTAAATGATGCACTTAGTTCCATACAGGTAATGCCTCCATATCTTAAGTGCAAATACCACAGCGCCTAACTCCAGGTCATGCGTCGTATAGTTCTTTTCATGCACCTTAAGCTGTCGCGAGGCGTCGACAATTACCTTATCCTTCTACATTAGCACACATTCCAGTCCTTGATGCGAAGGATCGTAGTACACCACAAAATCATTAGATCCGTCCAGAAGGGACAATATCGGCGCATTGCACAACTTCTCTCTAAATGTTTGGAACGCCTCTCCTTGTGCACGTCCCCAATCAAATTTCTTGTCTTTCTGAGTCAGCAGAGTCAATGGTTGTGCTTTTTTGAAAAATTTACGATAATGCGTTGATAGTATCCAGCCAAACCTAAGAATTACCGTATTTCCGAAGGTGTCTGAGGTGCTTCCCATTTCTTTACTGCTTCGATCTTTCTGGGATATAAGTGAATTCCATTCTCGTTCACCACGCGTCCTAGATATTTCACTTCCCGTAGCCAAAACTCACACTTTTAGAATTTGGCGAAAAGTTCTTCTTCCTGTAATAGTCCCAGTATTGCCTGAAAGTGTTCCTCATGGTCCTCATTTGATCGGGAGTAGATAGGTATATCGTCTATGAATGCGATCACGAACTTATCCAAATAAGGTTTACGCACTCGATTCATCAGATCCATGAACACGGCTGGAGCGTTAGTCAGTCCGAACGGCATGACTAAGAACTCATGGTGCCCATAGCGTGTTATAAATGTTGTTTTTGGTATGTCATCCTCGAAAACACTTAGCTGATGATATCTCGAACGAAGGTCGATCTGGGAGAAATACGAGGCTCCTTGCAACTGATCGAACAGATCGTCGATCTGGGAAGAGGATATTGATTTTTCACTGTTACTTTATTCAGTTCACGATAATCGATGCACATGCAAAACGATCCATCTTACTTTTTGACGAATAATATCGGTGCTCCCCATGGTGAGTGACTCGGCTAGATAAAACCCTTTTCTGGTAGTTCTTGCAATTGGCTAGACAGCTCTTGCATTTCTGATGGTGCCAACTGATATGGCGTCTTTGCTACCAGTGTGGCTCCAGGAACCAAGTCTATGCGAAATTCCACTTGTGAGGTGGAGGCAAGCCAGACAAGTTGCTAGGGAATACATCTGGGTAGTCCCGTTCTACTGGAATGTCTACCAACTTCCTCTCCTCATCCTTCTTTTCCACCACGTGTGCTAGAAATGCTTAACACTACTTTTGTAAACATCATCACGTCTTCATGCAGGAGATAAGCTTTAGGGTTCTCCCTGATCGTTCTCCCTGAATCCTGAGTACCTCCCTGTCTGGCATTGGGATTCGCACTACTTTTTCCCGACAAATAATCTCTGCTTCGTGTTTTGATAACCAATCCATCCCCACGACTATGTTGAAACTCCCTAACTGAAAAGTTATCAAATCTATTTCAAAGGCATGGTTCTCCAATATCATCAAGCACTTTCTAATAATCTCATTGGCTTGTACAATCCTACCGTTGCCCATTTCTACGGAGTAGCTAGTTTCTAGCCTAATAGGGTTCAAGTCGAGCAGATGAGAAAATTCAGAGGATATAAACTATTGTCTACTCCAGTATTAAATAATATGTATGTGAAATGATGATTAAGAAAGTACATACCCACAACGACATTCGGGTCCTGACGGGCGTCATTTGCGCCGATGATGAACGCACGTCCTCGGGCAGCATTTCCTTGATTCCCCTGGCCTTGATTACCGGCTATGGCCATCACCTGTGGTTGATTGTTCCCTTGTTGTCCCGACACCCTATTCAGTCTGGGGCACATGTTCCGGTAGTGATCTGGGCTTCCACACTCGTAGCACACCCTAGCATTCCCTGCGGGGATAGCCGCATTAACCGGCACAACCAGATTTGGCGCCACTCTGCAATCTCTCGCTAGATGCCCCGGGCGTCTGCAGTTTACACACACCCGACACTGTGACAACCGGTCCCAAGGTCACTATTCTGAACCATAATTTGATTGCATCATTTCCTTTCTTATGAGTACTAATAATAGAAACACTTTAATTATATCAATAAGGTTAGAATCACCATTTGTTATTTGATCCATTTTATGATTTTATGTGATTTTTATGAGTTTTAGTTATTTCAAAGCCTTAACTTTTAGAAACTTAGTGCCCGGGAACGTTGATTAGTCACCCAAGCTAGAATACAAAGCCTTAATTGAAACAATTTAAAAGTGTGCATACATACACACACTTGGAAATTTTGGGTCATGCATGAATGATCATACACATGATATCAACTAACATCATCCACTAACTAATAATTATACACTACGTTTCAAATTAATACCAACTAATACACATTTATCTATTTAAAAATTTTAAAAGAACTCCCCACTAAAGTCCAATTTCGGCCGCCCCCTCTCCCCCACTCCTCTCTTCTCTACACCACCCATACAACCATCCATTCACCTTACATGCATTCCTTCACCAACACTTCTTCTTTCCCCCTCCACTCTCTCTCGAATCTATCAGCTGAAACCCATCTCTCCCTCTCAAAATTCTCTCTATTTCTCCCATAAAATCGAAGCAAACCGTGAGCTATCATCGAACCACCATTAAACCGCAAGCAAGTGAGAGTTTGGTGTGCATTTGGAGCTCGGATCTTCCAAAGCTTGAGACTTCCAGGCCTGCTCGAGATTATACAACTTTGTCCAAGGAGTTTCAAGCCACCCACGACCAACTACAACCCCCTAAACCACGAGCTACATCGAGTGTAAGCCTCATGTTGCCGGTTTTGGTTATTTCATGAGTTTGTCATCATTTTTCATTCTAAACCTTACCATTCTCGTATCTAACAGAAACTTGCTGCAACAACTTCGTTCATAAGGAGCTTTACACGTTTTGAAGGTATCATACTCGTAAAGCATGCCATTCTATAGGTGTAACACGAGTTACACCTAGAAAACCCTCTTTTCGGGTGTATTTACACCATCCAACTTATAAATCCTGTAACCATTGAAAGCAAAACTTTTAATATGCTTGTTAATGGTTTAATTTACTCCTAATAACCTGTTTTAAATGTTACAAAAGGTTATATAACTCGAACATGTGGTCATTTCACGGGATACACCTTGGAAACATGCTTTCTACATGAAACAACACCATTTAAGCACTTGTTTGAAAATCCTCTCAACCAAGGTTCATAACCTGCTCAATAACAACTTTTATACACCTTAATAATCTGATTTTTAAGATAAATTAGGTTTTGGCAATGGTAAACTGAAGATATGATGATTTACACATGTGTAATGGTCGGTTATGGCATAAACACTATGTTTATAGTTTATTGTTGTGTTGAACATCTAGGCCGTGAGTTGGGACTAAAATTTCAGAAGGTTTGATGAATATTAAGAGTGTTAATAATGTTTAATCTCTGGAATAAGGGACATGTTGTGTTTAGACTCATTTTAGTCACTTTCGGGACCCGAAAACATGGTAAAACTACTTAAAAACAAGAGAACTTAGGCTATAAACTTTTTAAATAGAATTACAGGATCATTAAGGATTAATAAAGTGTTCTGGAGTCAATGGGAAATTTTGGTGGTCAAAAGGTAATTTAAATGGATATTTAAGTGAAAACGGGTACTAACCGAGAGACGTTTTTAAGGAAAATCTAAGAAAAATGAGTATAAAGTTAAAAATTAAAAAAACCATGTTATTTTAGTTGGATAAATAACAAAATAACTTATAAAGTAGAAAGGTTGGTCAAACAAGATTTTAAAATGGTCAAACTTGGTTAAAAACGCGTTTTAACGGTTTAAATGTAAAAACGAGTCTTTCCACTACTAGAGGCAAATTTTGGTGATTTATAAGGTAGGAAAATTATAAAAATATCTTTTAAAAGTTATCTACTGGTCCAAGACTCAAAAACATAGAAACTCATAGGTAACCATTTAAAACCCTTCGGTTTTACCGTAACCGGGAACATTAAGCGCGTAATTAATAAACCGAGCACATAATCAGAAAATTTGGGTATATGTTCTTAAAAATAAGTTAGCTTAAGGTCATGAACCTGATTTTTGACTATAAATTTCATCTAATACAAGAAACCAAACTTAAGGGTAGGAACTGTTAATTTTCAAACAATAGGGGCTAAACTGTAAAATTTTGCCAAACCTCACAACCGACTCAAATGACCCTTTTAGTCACTTTAATAACATATTTACCATATATTCTTGACTTAATAATGTAAAAACCCTTGATTTCATGAGAAACCTTGATTTTCCTTAAAAGGAAACTTTTTATGCAAACCCTAATCGAATCAAAGCCGAATCTGACAAACTAAGACTTAGACACTCTTGTTGCACCTTAATTAGGTTTAGGACAATAGCTAACCACTTAATATATTCATGATAGGGTGTTAGACTTGAGATATTCCCGGCACACGAAGAGTTTCTTTTGCTTAATATCTAAGGTGAGTTCTAGTGATCCCCTTTTTACTTACTGTTTTTGGGATGAAACATGCTCTATTGTTTTATGAACTATGATTGTGCTTTACTTGATGCTTGTATGTGGGACTTATGGATACCTGCTGATACTTATATCATGA
>BJCO01480187.1:0-17059 GCA_018326465.1 Flaveria floridana | reverse complement strand
GAGTTTGGAGCCCTTTTTATACCAGCAATCATCAGTAAGATGATTGAATAAGCCACATATTTCACATGGCTTTTTCTTCATCTTTAGTTGATCATCTGCTGAAGAAGATGAAACTACTGAATACTTGTTCTTCAGCAGTTTTCTATTAGTACTTGCAGTTTTCTTCCTTTCAGTACTTGCTTTCCTGATATCTTCTTCAGTAGTTTTCAAACCCATTCTACTTGCAGTTTTCTTCGCTTCAGTACTTGCAGTAGTTTCGGTTTGTTCTTCAGGTGTTATAACTTGCTCTTCAGTACTTTCAGTACTTTGTGAGATAACACCTAAAGTGAGCAACTTTTTGATCATGTGAATGTCAGCATTTGAACGATCAGCTGTTTTAGCATCAGCTGATTGGTTTTATGAGGACTTAATGCTTACTTCAACCTCTAATGGTGCTTTATCATAGAGTAAATCACATGATAAGAAGGATTGGTTATTGCTTTCTCCTTCAGATTCTACTTCTGCTCTGGGAGTAAAATCTGTAGAAGGAGCAGTAAAATCTCTAATGGTAATGGCCTTGACTGGGCTCCTTTGTTTTTTGATACTTGCATGTTTGTCTAAGCACTCTTTGATCTTAATTGGATGACCTAATATGATTTTATCCTAGTTTTTTTCAATATAAACCTCTGTTTAATTTTGAGGATTTGTTATCTGTGTAACTGTTGTTTTGGTTTTAGTAACTTTAGGTACATCTGACTCAGATAGAGTGAATGGATCAGTTATAACTGTGTAATTATCATTGTATGGTATATGACAAGAGTTGTATCTTATCCAGTCATGTCCTTTGGTTCCTTTTGTAAATCAATTAACTCTTGTAGCTTTGTAGAAAAGAATTGAAGCTTTTGAAGTTTCACTTCAGTGGCTAATAGCTGAGCTTTGGTTTTGGTTAACAATTCAGATAACCTCTTATTCTCAACAACAACAGTATACTTTTAACCATGCAAATTTTCAATTTCTGAAAGTAACGACTTGATTTTAATTTCAAAGCTTTTCATTTCATGTCTTAACATTTCAGATTTTATTTTGCTTCTTTGATTTTAGCAGCCAGTTTTTGATTGTGTTTAGTTCATTAATGCATTTTTTACTAGAAAGATTTGATTTTACCTCTGATGGCATAGGAGTTAGGCCATCATTTATGTGAGCCATGAATGCATGATGTTGAAATTAAGGTTTGACTTCCTCTGCACACGGGCTCCAATCACAGAATCCATGTTGTCTAATGAGAAGTGCATTTGAGGTTTGTTGGTTGCTTCCATGGGCTTGCTAAGTCAGTTGATGCTGACTTTGATGAGATTGTTCATGGTGATGCTGATGCTAAAACTATTTTCATGACTTGACTGAGGGCTTGAAGTTGATTGAGATGGTGGTTGACTGTGAGAGTTTCTCTGGTAGATGTTGTTGCTTCTTCAGGGTGCATTGCATTCCCTGGAGAAGTGACCAGTCATAGCAAAGTTGAATCACTTCACCTTGGATTTGCAATATCCAAGCCTCGTGTTTTCATTCAAGCTTAGCTTCATTCCTTTTCTGAAAAATTTCTTCTCTCATATAGCAATCATGGCCAGTTGCCATTGTAAATCCATCTCTTCAACATCATCTGGATCCATTTATTTTAGATCTTCTTGTATCAGGTGAGCTGAAGTGAGTTTTCCTCCTAAGTAAGTCTCAAAGCTAGCAACAAAGGCATTATAGGTTGCCTTTTGTTCTTCAGATTTTTTATCAGCAGGCATGCTAGTTGGTGTGGAAGTAGATGGCTTGGATGATGATTGCTTGTGTTGTTGAGATGAAGCAATGAATCCAGTGGTTCTAGGTTGATCTCTAGAGGACAAAAAATCATCTTCTTCAGTCGCAAATGTATTTTCCAAAGAATGTGTTTCTGAGGGAAATTTATATGCCTCAATAACTTGAGGTCCACTCACATTTTTGTTTTTTTCATCCAAATCGAGAACTTCAATTTTTTCTATCATAATGTCTAGGCTTGTGCTCTCCAGATCAAGTGTATTCTTTAGCATTGTCACATTCTACTTGCAAGCCTCCGGAAGAATGTGTAGCATTTTCTTGTTCATTTCTTTTTCTTTGTTAGTGACCCCCATTATCTCCAAATCATTCACCAATTGTAAAACTGGATTAAGCTATATTGAGATTGATTCTCCCTTCGTGTGGCGGAAGGTTTCATATTGATTAATCAGTTTGTCTTTGTTAATCTTAGTTACCTCACTACTACCATCACACATGATCTGTAGTGTATCCCACACACCTTTTGTTGTGCAATATTTTTCTATAATTTTTAGGATATCCATCTTTAAAGATTGGGTTAAAATGGGGTAGGCTTTAAGTCAATCTTGATCTTCTTATATTCATCATCATGAAGATTCAAACTTGGATCCTCAATGGGAATTCTAACTGTTTTATATTGTGCAGCTTGATCAGTATTCAAAGACACTGGAATGTACGGTCCCTTGTAGATATATATCTAATAGTCCAGATCTAAACCTGTAATATAATTCCTAAACCAGATTCCTATTACTTATACTCATATTTGTTTTTAAGCGTTGGTGGTTTATAAACATGACCAAGCTCAGTAAAGTTAATAGAGTCCATTTTAACGAACTGATTTTAGATGTTTGAATATGGATTAATTTCATTTTATGTCCAACAGTTCAACCAGTCCAAAGTCCAGGTATAATTTAATGTCTTCTATGAACCGTATCAGCAGTAGGGTTTATGAACAATTTTCTTCATTATTGATTTTTTGTTTATTTTATGTTGGGTTTTGTTTGATTTTAGCCAAATGCCAACAATCGTGTAATGTCTTCAAATATTTAGATCTGAAGAGTAGTGAATGTTGATGAAGTTTTTTGGAAATATTTTCAACACTATGCTTATTAACAGTAGTAAACTTGTTAATAAAGAACTCACTCACCAGATCAATGGATTTTTATTTAAGAGTTGGGTAGATTTTGAGACGAATTCGAGAGCCAAATCTCTGATAACAATTGAATGGGTCTGGGAATGAAGTTCTCTGTTGTTGTGACTTCAACAAGGATCGAGTATGATGATTGAGTCAATGTTTAAGTAGGGGAAATATAGAATCAAATAACATTTAATGATGAAATAATACTCATAAACGCTTTGTATATTGATTGTTGGTAAACAAGTTACAGTGGGTGCTTGGGTTTTGAATACAGTGAATTGACATCCTTAAAACCTCGAAACATGAGTACTGAGAACACTTACAATCGAAAAACTTACCCAAGTAGGGTATTTTATTCTATTTATAGGGTGACATAAAGTCTGTACAAAATGACTAAACTACCCTGACATCTATACATCTAAATACTAGCCTAAGTACAAAACGCTAATCAGCATTTGTGTTTGCTCATCCGCATTAACTAATGTGGATGACTTGTTCTTCATCAGCATTTCTTTTGTGTCTTCAACATTAAGTTTTATTCATCAGCGTCGACAAATCCGGATGAACAAATACTTCGCGCATTTGTCTTCATCATCTGCATTGGTTAATGAGGATGAACAAATACTTGACCGTATTTGTTACGACTATCTGTGTTAGTTAATGCGGATGAACAAATACTTATGAGCATTTGTTCTGTTGATCATACGCATGAACTAATGCGGACAGTCTACACTTGGTCTTTATTCTTATGTTTCTTCAGATGCATATCTTCTTCGACTTATGGGAGTTTCCAATAGAGCAACATTCAACCACCTCTTGAATTGGCATGTATGATCCTTTTAGGGTCCAACAACATCTGAATTTGAGAGTAGTAGAGTTTTGGTAAACATTTCTATCTTTTAGTTTCATAGATAGCAAGCGAGTGTACTAAGTTGGTAAGCCTATTACCAACTAGCTAAATGGTGTCATCTCCATAATTTAATATAAAATTAACAAAGTCTATTGGTTATCTTCAATTTCCATTATGAGATTTACGATTGATGTATATAGTTAGACAATTTCTAATGTTTCACCATAATCATTAAGTAGATAAAGAAATTTCTCTACACGCCTTGTGATTGATCTTTGATTTCTAAATACCAATAATAATTCTTAAATCGTATTACATGCTTTTACTACCTGTGTGTGCTCTATATTTGTGTTATGGGCTTTATTTAGTATTGTTTTGTAATATGCTAAGACTCGAAACGCATATATGATTATGGAGTCTTAAGATACTATAACTTATATAACTTAATAGTTTTCGTCTACCAATCCTTCATTGCTTCTTAATGTTATTTACCATCAAGGATTATTCTTGTGCATTTCAATTTAGGCTAAGCTATTTATCTTAATATTATTTGAATATATTCAAATGTTAGTGATTGGGCTTATTCTTGTTTATAAAGTGCAACAACGATTAAACTTGCTCTTTCCTGGATGGTAACACATATCATAGTTTTAGTTACTTGATAATTTTTTTATTTTCACCAGTGTTTAAAAAAACTTAAATTAATCTCCAATAATAATCTTCAGATCCCAAAATCTTCAAAATCATGTTGGATTTTTTTTCTCATTTCTTAATTGTTTACCGTTAGCAGGTGTTATTTGTTTATCTTACTTATTGGACATATGGCCTAGGAATTAAACTTTATATATTTTAAAATTATATTCCAAGAATTAGCATAAAGTTTATCTTTCTTCTACATTCTATAATTTCACTAATATGATCTTCGTGATCTCTTTTATCCTTCGAACATATATTAGAATGTCGTTGCAGTAAATGATTATAGATTGCCCAAGTAGGGTTTATAAACTTTGTCATAAGACCCATGAATATCGTGGGCTCATTAGTCAATTTGAATAGCATCACTAATAATTTATAGCGGTCATATTATGTTCTAAAATTGGTCTTAGGTATATTTTCAAACCTTTAAATTCTTTATAGTGTTCATGGCACATGCTAGAACAATCATGTACCATTTTCTTGAGAATTTATGGACTTGTCTCATAGTGATAATGATTTTAGCTCTATCATCAAATACTACTATTTTGTAGTCAATCTAAGTTATATCATTCTTCGGTCATAGATGACATATTATTAGTTAAAGGTTTGCTAGTCTATGCCTATGAATACCTCAAATTTTCCATAGGCATCAGGTCAATAGGAATCAAGTTATGATTCAAGCTTATCGTACGATTCTTAATGATGTCAACTCATGCCTTTTGTCTCTTATTTGTCATTCTACTTCTGAAGGTACGGTGTAAAGCTTGAGAGTCTTAATTCATATATGGCCTAAATATAGTTAATACTAAGCTTTTATTAACACCAATATAATCCTTTTGATTAAAAGTAATATACTACGAATTAGATCTAATTGGTAACACGTAGTCATAAATGTCTAGGACTCATGTGCCTCTATATATCCCTTGTTACCAAAAGTTCGAGGAATACACATCATGAAGGACTTATAAGCATGCTTTTCTACTTGTTTTTCTATTTTCTAGTTTCTTTGTCTACTATCTTAGTCGTAGACGATGAGAAAGTTATCTATAGTTTGTTTCCTACTTTCTCCGGATTAGATCTTGGTTTAGTGGTAGTGATAATCTTGACAACTTGAGTACAAAATTTTGTATTTTCCTTGTATCTAAGTGTACCTTTATAATTCCTTCTACATCCGGATTACATTTGACATTCTAGCTTACTTTCGGGTATTACTTAATACTGATTCCAAAATTTTAGGGTATTATTCTTTCTCAATACCCAATTCATTGTTATATATTTTATCTTATTGAATAACGTCCTTGTTGAATACCAATACAACATTTGAGTATCTAATAATGTCCATCAAGCTCCTATGTTCATATTCTATTTGATCACTAATCCATACCATGTGGAGCTCTCACGTCACTATTAAGAGATAAGCATTAATCAACATCACACAATCTTAGTAGGATGCATGTAGTATTGTAAATTCACCATTATGTAAATCTAAAAATAATCATCAATTTACCTTACACGAATATACTAGCTTTCCCTCATTATGTATCATAATGCAGCATCTAAATATGAGTGACATCTTTTTTTGAGCATTCTCCTTCACTTGCTTACTTAATCATTAAATTTTATAATTAATTGTGAATTACTTTGCATGGTCACTATTGTTCTATTAGACAAATTAACATGAGACTATCTAGAAGTGTATGCCTTCAATAATTTCAAGTTAAGAATACCAATCTACTTCTTAAGTCTAAGCTAACAAACCAATATACAATTTGAAAAAGTAAATTTTAAATGACATTACCATAGTGTGATTAACCTTTTACATTATTCAAGTTTTCTTGTTAATTTATATTTTATACTTAACACATATAAAACTCCTCTTATCTGGATTACACTTAGAGGTTGATGCAACCAAAGAGGTCTCAGCATGCAAGCATGAAGTACAAGAAAGTTACTTTGGAAGATTTTATACAACTCAGTGAATTATGCTAAGTATAAAATCTTCCGAAATCAAAAGAGCATATCTTCCAAAGTCAAAGATGAAATCTTCCAAAGCTTCAAATACAAAGTCTTTCGAATCCATAGACTGATTTCTTTCGAAGATAGAGAAGACATGCTTTCTCTAAATCACCTTTTGACAAAAGCTAAACCACTTTCTGCTGCCCTCTTTAAAAACTCACCAACTTTTATGAATTGGTGAAAAGTCCATACTTTCGTCAAACTATAGATTAAGTTCTTTTGTATGTAACTTTCTTCTTTTGTAATTTCATCCTTTTTGTAATATATTAGGATGCGAGCTATGGCATGTCATAGTCACATGACAAAAATGCAATCTGCCCTTTGACTCTACATTGATCTTGTTGTCTAGAATAGTGTTCCCAGCTACCCTTCAAAGTATGGTCGGCAGTAAAATGTAGTATAAAGTATTTCAAGTACTTTCCATGATTTTTATGATTTATAACACTTGTAAAAGAACTCGAGAGCAATTTATACATCATTCTTGAAAGCTAATATTATCTTCTCCTTGTTTAGTCTCTTATTACTTGTGTTCTTAGTATCATCACAAACCCGGTCCTCTATTTGATTTGTTAAGTATTCTATAAACTCTCCTCGTTGTGAAACTCTTGGATTGACCCCTTCTTACATCTCCTGTAATTGGTATTAGATCTTTTTAGGCTATTGATTATAAGATCTCACCATCTTAAATCCCTTTAGTTTCACAAACACTTATCAACTCAAATAGCAGCTCTTACCAAGCCTAATATGGAAACTGGTACCATGACAAAATCTCAACTAATCTCTCCTGATGACTTTGATACTTGGTGCCAAAAATTGGAAGGCTTCATCAAGTCTCAAGACAACAAGATGTGGGGATCTGTTGTCTCAGGCCCTCATGTACCATGCACCACTTTAACTTCTTGTAGTGGTGGTATGATACCCTAGGAAGTGGCTTACTACTTAGATGAAGACTGGAAGAAAAGTGGTGTAGATTAGAAGGCCACGGCTGCTCCTCAAAGTATTTTTCTTAACTCTATCTACAAGGGCTTCAAGAAGTGCAAGACTGCAAAGCAACTCTAGGATGCACTGAAGCTTATGTATGAGGGGTATAATGAAGCAAAAGTAAATAAGAAATAACTCTTGAAGCAACAAATTAAGAACTTCACCTACAATACATATCAAACCATGACTCAATAATACTTCAAGTATCTTAAGATTGTGGATACTCTAATGGATGTTGGAGTAAATCTTAAGAATAGGGAAATTCTGAGGAAGTTCATGTCCTCTCTTCCTAGACAATTGATTCATTATTGTATGATCATTAAGAGAACTAAAATCCTCCAATCCCTTACTTCCATAAAGTTATATGGTATCCTTAGTGGATACCAGATTGGGATGAAAATGCAAAATCCATCTAGCAACTCTTCCAATAATCAACGGAGTTCAGCCCTTCATATGGTTAAAAGGGACTGTAGAGAACCACTGTACGGATTAACCTAGAGGCTCAGAAAATAAAATTCAATATAAATAAGATCAAGTCACGCGAGAACCTGAAGTTTCCCCACAAGAAGATGTTGTAGCGCGAGATCTACGCGAGTAGTTTAGAATTTTGTATAAATAGTTAGTTTGCTTTTATGTTTTGTAAACTTTTGTCATTTCCCGAGTTTCGTACTTACTGTAATTCATTCAAAATAATAGTATCAATATAATGGAAGTTATTTACAATTGTGTTCATGTTCATTTGATTCTACATAAACCTCTTAACATAAGTGATTACCTTCCTCATTCTCCTCACGAGATCTATTGTTGTTATTGTGTTGATCCTTACAATTGGTATCAGAACAAGGTATGCTCTAGAGTGATTGATTTGAATATTGAATTGAGTCTTATCTGCATTGAGTTATTTTTTATATGAATATTTACTTTATTTCTGCTGAATTTGATCACATTTCAAGCTGGTGAAGCTGATTAGATTGGTGCTCGGTAAATTGATGATGTTTTGAGCTTATCTGAGCTTAATTGAATTAATTAGAGACAATTAGGATTTTAATTGAACCTAAATCACTAATTCAACATTAAATTAATCAAATTTTAAACAATTTGGTGTAAGATTGAAGATGGAAACATTTGAAATCACATAAATGAAACATGCGAAATGTTGGTGATTAATTGCAAATAGTTTGTTTTCACGCGAGAAGTATAGTTTTCACGAGAGTTTGTTATAAAGTTTGTTAGAAAAGATTCCTTTTGTGTGAAAACTTGAAGACTTCACAAAAATCAGTTACCAAACTTACATTGCAAAAAGTTTGTGAGATTTCGCACGAGAACTTTATTATTCACGGGAGAACTTTTGCTTTGAAAGTTTTTAGGGAAAGTTTGAATTCAAGATTTCACAATGGCGAATCTAAGCACATCACTGCCACTCTAAATCTTGGCAATGAGATTGGTACAAGCATGAAGCCACCTCGCCTTCTCAACGAAGAAGATTACCCTGAATGGGCATATCATTTTGAGAACCATGTGATTTACACTGAACCCAGGATGATAAGATCTATCAAACAGGGTCCATATATCCTGGTATACAAAAATGAAAAAGGAGACTTGGTGCCAAAACCTAAACATCTTTAGGATGAGGAGGATATGAAATATGGAGCTGGATGATTAGGCGTATGCTGCCATCACTATGCAACTTACCACTAAAATAGCTCAAATGTTTAAAGATTACACCAAACCTAAGGATTTATCAAATCTATGAAAGAGAAAATCATGAGAAATAAAGACATGAGAGAGAGCCGGAAGGATATGCTTAACCAAGAGTTCAATATGTTTAATCATATACTTGTTAAGACATTGGAGGCTCAAGTGTCAATGTTTGTGAAACTGATCACCAAAGTGAAAAGTGTCACAATCATACTGGAGAACATTGCAGTAAACAAAAAGATGTTAAATTCTCTACCTTACAGCTGGAAAAACAACAAACAACCATGAAAACAACCAAGGATTTGTTTACCATGTCACTCAGTGATCTTATCTCAACCATTATGTCTTATGATGTGCATGATAAGCAGAGAGCTGCTAACTACATCAATACAATGGGAGGTGAAGCGTCGGTATTATATGCCAAGATGGCGAGTAATCCAAATTACTATGTTAGCTACTCTCAGTTGTGTCAATAACAATAATCAACAACTTCTGCTCATCCAAGTGTCAAAGATCAATCTTTGGTCTAAACAACTCTAGCAAAATTAGATTTGATAAGTCATGCTTGAGATGTTACAATTATGACAAGCATGGTCACTTTGCCAGAGATGTACTAAAATCAGATCAAAACAGAATGATAATGGAATGAAATTATTCACCGTGGAAGTAGAAACCCTAATGATCAAGCCAGTTCATCCAAAATGAAAACTTTGGAGTGTCAAACCAATAAAGAGTATGATTGGTCAGACTAGATGGAAGTTCTGGAAATCAAATTCTCAACTGCTTTGTTGGCAGAAATTCAAACTGTTGAAGAACATGTTGAAGAAAATCTACTAGCTAGTTCATATCAGATTTTGATTTGTTGAATGGTGTGTTTATTGAAGAAGAAATGGTTGAAGCTAAGAAAGTTGAGGGAAAATATATTATAGAGGTGAAAGTGGAAGAAGTGTAGGTTAGTTATGAACACAAAGTGATAGCTATTAAGATTACTCCAATTCAATCACAAGAGAGTGAACAAATAGTAGCAAAGACTGTTAAGTTAACTCCAGTAAAGACGGAGGAATTGGAAGGAAAAGCTGTTGAGTTAACTCTAGTTAAAGAAAGGAAGAAAGTCTAAGCTGTTAAGGAAACTCCAGCTTCTGCTTGTGATAAAAGTATCAATGCTTTTAAGATCACTCTAAAAACTGTACCAGAAGAAAAAGAAAGATTTAAAGAAATTCATGGTAAATGTTGTACATGAAGAGACAAAGAAGAAAGCAGGAACTGTTAAGGTACATACTAATCTTTGTTCAAATGATTGTAGAGAAAAGTTACAAAGATATAAGTTCACAACAAACATTTGATTTTAGAAGTTGAAAAACTTCAATATCAAGCTCAAAAATATAAAACTGATGAGAAATTTGTTAAATAAAAGATAGAAGGATTAAACAAATCAATTTATCAATCAAAATTGGATCTGTATAATAAAGGTTATAACATAAAAGATTTGACAACCCGTAACAATAAATTAACAATCTTAAAAGTGAACTCTTATCTACTAAATTTATTGCTAAGAAATTTGAGTTATCCTCAAACATGGTTCAAGGTATAATCAAGTCTCAAATGACACAAAAACTTAATGGTGGTAAAGGTGGAGTTGGTTATTCTAACATTACACCACCTATTAATCATGATTACACTTTTTTACTTTATCAGTTAACATTTGTGATGAAGAGACCTATGGATTAGGTTTTCAACCAAAGGTTTGATTAACACCTCCAGTCAATGTTTCATTGACTATTGACCCTATCATAAAAACTAAAATTAAATTTCATGATGATAATTCTTTTACAGAAAGTGTGAAGAAGGACGGGTTGGTTGAAGAATGGGAAAGTGACGACGAATTAGTTTTTCAGGAAAATAAAAATTGTAATGAAAAATCTTCATATAATTCATGATCAGCGGTTAATGAATGTTCTGATGTTTTTAGTGCTAAAAATGATTGTTCAAAAATGTCTAACAAAGAAAAGAAACTGAAATAAAAAACAGTTTATGGGACCAAAGAGGAAACTCGAGTCATAATATCTGTATTTGACTTGAAAAGTGATTTCAAGAACATACTTGTTTCAAAAGCCAACATTCATAAAGAAGATTATATTTTTATATAAACAAATGCAAATTACTAATACTTTTAAAAATGATAATGAAGATCCTCAATGCATTGTGTACAAGTATTTAATGTCCTCATGTTGATGGTATAATAGTTATTTACTCAAATCATGGGGTCTTTTTATTTTTATGTATTATTCAAAGTTTCATATTTACTTAACCTACCTTAACTTTCTTAAATTCTCACTTTTAACACTTTTAACACCCTAAGAGCATTTACAACCTATTTCTTAAAATTATATGAGTGGGTGTTCTTAAATTATATGGAATGCTTTAAGTGGTTATGAGTGGCGCAGAGAGAAAATGTTAGTGTTCATCTGTCAATTTAAGGATTCACTGTTCAACCCTTATAAATATTTTAATATTTTTAAAAATGGTTGTGAGTAGAGGAGATAGAAAAGTTAATGAAAAAGATACAAAAATATATTATTTAATTGAAAAAAGGAGAATAAGTAGTAATTTTTAGTGTAATTATAAGGATGAAAATAAGAAATGGGATGTGAGTGCTATAAGGGTTTTATGAAACTTTAAGAAACATTATTTTGATCCCTAAAGTTTCTAAAGCTTCAGGTTTACCCTATGTATATTTTTACTTAAAATTATCTAACTTCTTACGTCCATATTTTTATGTACGTGTTAGTATATATTCGAGTTTGCCTATGTTATGATGAAACTTTTGTTGAAAATGAGCTATGTCAAATATAAAATGTTTCGTACTAATTTTTACGTACGTTTTTAGGTGGTTTATGAATCGCTGTAAATTTTGTTTAAAAACAAGTGAGGTCAAATATAATATGTTTTTGTTCACCGATATAAATTTGAGTAACTCAATGCTTTGATGTAAATTATGTTCGAAATGAGTCGAGACAATGATAGTCTATACATTATTACGTCGTGTAGTCTATACATTATTACATCGTGTACGTCGCCGCCACAACATGCGGATATAATTACTAGTTTCTTTATAAATACATCTCCTATTATTGCTAACTCTGTAAAACAAGATGTTTGTAGATCAGGTATCCATGACATTGGTCCTACTCCAGTACCTTCAATTCATAAGGATAAATCTACACTGCATGCCTTGTTGGCCTCAGAAGTGAATCATTATGTTAGGAACATAACCTTGAACTTCTCTATATCATCAAGAACACCGTCTAATGAAAAAGAGAAATGAGAGACTCTTAAGGAATCTGTAGGCCAAAGAAATACTAATGCCAAATTGTATGATAACTGTGGAAGTTATCATCAAATGTTTATAAAACTGGCTCGAGAGAAAAATGTGTATTCTAATAAATGTTGTTTTATGTGTGGAAAGCCAAATCATATAGCTAGAAATTGTCATCATTAGACTCAATTGACAACTAAACTACAGGATCGTTACAAGTCACTCAATACAATGGTTCTCTCTTAAACTCACTTGGTTATACTCAAATGATGAAGCAGAATCTTCTAAGACTAAATAAGCAAGACACAAGAATAAGTTTTCAAGATTCTTGTATATATTAATTTTCAACTCAAAGTTTAGAAGACTCTTACAAGCATGCTCTAATGAGCTTACAATGAGAACTATATATACTACTATCTACAGCCAGTTATACTTGGAAAACCAACTGGAAAATACAACTACTTGAAATACTACAGATGCTAGAAGTATGTAAACTAAGATAAAGTATTATCCTAGTATTAGGTAGTCATGACAAGCCCTTGACTTACCTTTTGTCACCAACTAATGTTGGTAACTGTACTAATCTATGATGGATGAGAAGTGGATAAAGTAAGGTCAAACATACCTGTATGGAGAAGTTCCATGTAGTCTGTTAGTGTAGCAGTTGACTGACAAACACCTTACTTTATCCACCTTTCACAGTTATTACTTTCGAAGGTAAGTAAACTTATGAAAACATAAAGTCTTCCGAAGGTACCTTGGCCTCAGAAGGAACAACTCCTTTGAATCAACTGCTTCCAGTCTTTATCTTCGTTATACTTTAGAAGAGTAAACTTAGCCTCGGAAGACTAAGTTTCTCTTCGGAAGTTCTTCTAGTCTTGGTTTTGGAAGGTGGTGGAATTGTCTTTGGAAATACAGCTTTGTTTTTGGAAGTCCTTCATAGATTGTACCAAAATCAAATTAAGTGTTTATTTTGGTTGCACCAGGCTTATCAGACCTAACAAACTCCCCTTTGGCTGATGCTACCAAAACATTCACTTGTCCTTCTTCTTTATAGTTTTCCTCACTAATGCTAGAAAGTCTGTACTCTTTTCTTTGTTCTCTTCTATGTCAATGGAGAGGATTTGATTTAGTTCTTCGTTAGATCACAGATCAAGTCTGTTACTTTGGACAACATGAATCTGGTGGTGTCATACACCCATCTAACTAAAGGCTCAAAGGCTAGTCCTTGGAGCATTTACAGAAATGTCTTACATTTGATGAGAGTTGCCTCCTTTATTTCCTTTTCTCTTTTCTTCACCCCTATTCCTCTCATGTTGCTTATATGATAACTGGTGAGAGATGAAATTGGAGGATTGGAGGGATTGGAGAATGGTATGTCTTCTAGTTCAGCAAGATCAAATCTACTGCTGTGTAGCAGTTAGGTTGTGTCCTATATGTTGATCATACCATTCTCTCTTACGATCCTGAAACTTCCTGATGGTTCATCAAACCTCCACTGTAACATGGAGCTCGTAGGAACTTGGGGAGTGGTATGAAAGTTAGATCTAGGGTCTAGCAGAGTCACTAGTTTCCTCTCCATCTTCTTCTCTTTTTCAGAAGAAGCTTTCAAACTTGTTCTTCTGAATCAGTCTTTACTTCAAAAGGTTTCAAGGGAATTCTCTTGTTCTTTGGAATTTTCTTTGTCTTTACTTACGAAGCTATTTTTCCTTCGGAAGAATGATTTTCTTCCGAGAATAATTTGGCTTCACAAGTAAGTTTTCCTTTTATCAACATTTGAACCGCATGATAAGGTCCAAATGTTAAACCTTTCTTGACTTCTTCCTTTTTAATATTATATGCATAATGTGTTCTTGCTGGATTGTAAAAACAATTTTTAGCCATATGGTTGTGCAGAACACACATTATGCATGCAATGTTACTTTTCAAGGGGTGTGATGACTGTTGTTTCTTTCTATTCTCAAAGTTTTCCCCTTCAGTTTCTGATCCTTCAGTTGGACAGGAATGCTGGTACTGCATTCATTTCCATTATCTGATTTTCCCACCAGCTGGGAATCCTTCTGAGATAAACACACCCTTTTGCTTTAGGTCTACTTTCAGCATGGATTCAGCTACTTTCTTGGCAGCTTTCCTAGTTGCCTTGGCTTTGTTTCTTCTGGCTTTGCTAGTCAGGGGTCGTTCATTACAGATGAGGATCGAGTTTTCTACCTGATCCTTACCTGTATTGGTCTCCATATTTGCATCATTCTTCCACTCATAAGATAGGGGGTCAACAGATGGAACCTCTTTGTTGGAGCATATATTGTCATATATAGTGTGTCCATTGCTGGACGAATAGTCTAGGCTTAATGTAATACACTTGATATGTTGTAAACACGTCAAACTGAGTCATTCGCAGGAGCATATGCGAATGGGACTCAGTCGTATGACTGAGCCAGGCTAATGGACCAATCGTGCGACTAAGAGATGCTTTTGGACCATTCATAAGATTGAACCATAAGTATGGTCCAGTCGTACGACTGAAGGAACCGATTGGTTCAGTCGCACGAATGAACCATACGCATGGTCCAATCGTACGAATGGGCCCAGTCACATCTGATATGGGCTGAGGCCTATAAATACCAGTTTCATTGTGTGGAGAGTTAAGGTTTTAAGAGAGTGGCCGGCGGCTGCCGGATGAGAGGGGAGATCATGCTGGATCTCCCTTTGCCAAAAGTCATGATTCTTCTATTTAATGAGCTTGTAATCATTCGGTTTATCAATGAAATCATTCGATTACAGTTCATTCTATTGTTTGTCTTTTGGTTTTTCTCCTACCGTCAAGAACATGCTCGGATGTCAACAGATCCAGCTACTTCACAATTGGTATCAGAGCTGGCTCCTGCTAGAATGATCTAACAATCATTCTAGCAACCCGAGCTCTTAATTTCTGGATCTGTTTCATGTTCTTTGATGTTAAACCAACTTCATGTTCTTCGTGTTTTGCTCGGATCTCGTGGAGTCTGTTGTTTCTCTGTTAAAATAGAAGCCGCGATCACGTTCTCATCACCCTTGTGAATCTTTTGATGTCTATCTTGTTCTGGTTCATGTAAAATTCATCTGATTAGGGTTTTTGGCAGCCATGGCGGCTGCAGATCTGAAAATCTACGTGCAGATCCGCTCATGCGACTGGACCATGCTAATGGACCATTCGTACGACTGGACCATGCTAATAGACCATTCGTACGACTGGACCACGCTAACGGACCATTTCGTATGACTGGACCACGCTAATGGACCATTCGTACGACTAGACCACGCTAATGGACCATTCGTAGGACTGGACCATGCTAATGGACCATTCGTACGACTGGACCATGCTAATGGACCATTCCTACTACTGGACCATGATAATGGACCATTCGTACGTCTGGACCATGCTAATGGACCAGTCATATGTCCAGTCATGCTACTGGACCAGTCTTATGTCAAGTCATGCTACTGGACCAGTCTTATGTCCAGTCACTAGCATGGACTCAGTCTTATGTCTATTCTTAAGACTGGACCAGTCGCAAGAAGATATCATTCGTATCATCCATTTGCACGAATGTGCTATTTGTCCTCCATGTCATACGAATGAACAGTGTTCCAAAAAAATGGATTTGTCTCGGCACAGATTTGAGGATGAGCAAAGCACATTTACCCTGAGGTTCTTTTGTCAAACAAGTTCGATGGATATCCCATTCTTCGTTAGACTTCCAGAATTGGTGAGTGTAGTTAGAACACAAAAGAGAAAATAGAAGATATCAGCAGTCGGTGCTGATTTTGTGGGGTAGTCAGGAGCATCTGACTATTTATAGACCAATCAAGTTATATTTATCCGCACAGAGAGGATTCTGATTCTTAAGGGCAATCCATGTATAGAGAAATTGAGGACACAATCAGAATGTGATAATGTGAGTTGGTTTCTGATGATGAATCTGCATGCATGCTGATTTGTTTGAAATTGTCAGCTGTGGATTGGAACCTTCTACTTTTTGCCCAATACACCGTATGAAGACGCTAGGAGAGCACAATGTTTATATATTGGGATTTGCTGAATTTGAGGGGGAATTTCTTTAGGTGTTAATATTAATAAGTGTAGGATCGTATATTGGTCACTCAACAAGTGGTTTTTCTCTCAAACTCACCTTGAACGACACTCAGAAAGAGTCTATGAATAGTTGATCACAATATAACAAGTAACAAGCAGTAAATAAACACAGGATGTAAATTTTCAAGGTACTTTTATATATTGCTTCTCAACTCAAAGGATTACAAGACTCTTGGACTCGATCTCTCTTAATGAGTTACAAAGAGATGATATATATAATACTACCTATAGCCGGATATACTTTGATACCAGCTGGAAACCTCTAACCAAACATCTATACTACAAGACTATAGGTGGGTATCTCAGACATTTTGCCTAAGATTTGGTTGTCTGGACATGTCCCTGACTTACCTTTTGTCACCAACTAAAGTTGGTAACATGTACTATCATAAAAAGGTATACAGTAGAATAAAGTATGGT